>PVIA01002531.1:0-204440 GCA_004024845.1 Tonatia bakeri
TGGGTGGCTCTTCTGGTCTTCCTGGTCTCACTTATGTGAAAAAACAGGTCATCTCTACAGCTCTGCTGATTTTGGCTGAGCTTGGCAGGGAGGGCAGGTCTTCTGGACTCTGCTAAGCAGGTGGTTGGTTATGGGCTGAAGTAACTTTTTTTTTTTTTTTTAAATCAGCCAGCAGTCTAACCCAGCCTGTTCTCAGGGCAAGGCAGAGGAGCCAAGAGAGCACGTGGAAGTCAGGCTTGGAAATGACATACTATCGCCCCAGCTGCATTCAGCAGATCAAAGCCATCGGTTGCAGGCCAGCCCAAATTCAAGGGGGTGGGGAGATTCTAGTCCTTAATGGGAGGAGCTGAATGTCTCATTACAAAGGGCTGAAAGGAAGTGGGGAATTGGAATTAGTTTTACATTCAGTCCATTACAATGGCCAGTCAATATTTGTTCTAGAGTGCCTAGAGATAAGGGAGAAAGGACACTGGAGGGGGTGGCGGATACATGTCATTCTCTCCCTTTCCCCAGTTCAGCTTCAGGGGATGTGTCTGGAACTTCAGCAAGATTGAGGTTAGGGAGAAAAATAAGAGGAGTTAAATGCACAGAGAGTCTAAACACAGATTTGGAGATAAGGTCGTTCTCCCCGCTGACTCCATGCCCCATCTCACGCAGTCTGCCAGAGAGCACAGCAGAGCACACCTCTCCCTGGGGTGGAGGGCGGAGGAGGACAGAAGTGGAGCAGGTTCTCTAACATGCCGCCAGCACCTGAGGCTGCGGCTGGCAAGGGCAGCTCAGCAAGGAGGCCGGAGCAGGCCAAGCTGAGTAAATTTGTCCTTGTCCATGTAAGAACCCCCAAACCCCCTGACTCACAGAAATGGTCCAGGGAGCCCGGCAGAAGGAAGCTGCGCTCCTGTATAAGCAAGGGGGAAAAGGACCTTGTAGGTTCCGAAGTAATGTCAACATCACCTTATTTGTACCTACAGGTTGACGAGAACTATATATAGGGAAGTATCTCAAAGAAGGTACACTACATTTGTTTTCTGGAAAAAATTGGTACCCAAGGCATCCTTTTGAGTTCTCTGTCCTCAGGTTTGTCTCTGGTTGTATGTTTCTGGCCCACTCTCATTCACAGGCTTTTTTTCCAGTCCAGGCCTCCAGCTTCAGCTACTGTCTGACCTCTTTGATCCCAATCTTCCTGCTTCCTTTCTCAGTTTATGCTCAGCAACTGCCTTCCTGGCATGGCCTCTCTGCAGAAAGAAAACCTGCAATGGACTCCCTGGGGTCTGGCCTCGAAGCCATTCCACTGCACCCCGCCCGTCCTATTTTGGGCAGCCTCCAAGGGAGTCAACAACATGAGACACATTTGTTAGATGCTTGTAAGGGGGTGCTGGGTATTGGTAAGTTAGTAAGAAACAGGAGCCCAAATGTAATAGAGGTTAAGGGCAATTCAAACCTTGGCTTGGAAATTTCTTTAGTAGCCAGAAGATGCAAGGAATTGGAAACAGCACATGTATTCAATCCTTATGTATTAAATGGGGATCTAATTAAATACCTTATGGTAACATGGGCTCACATTTAGAGGACTTACCATCTGCCAGGTGCTATTTTAAGTTTTTTTATAAATATTAACTTCTTTAATCACTATAACAGTCATTTAAGACAGATATATATTATTTTTATCCTTGTCATACACATTGGGAAACTGAGGCACAGGGTGGTTAAGTGACTTACAAGGTCACACGGTTGGTGGCGGCAGAGATTCACCCAACTCCAGTGCTTCTGTGGTTGATCACGATGCCATCCTGCCACCTAACCCGGATGATGGCGTGCAAAATGTCCCGACATGATTTAGTTACACGTACCGACTTAAAAACAAATTGCAAGAGGGTAAGTATGATTCCAGTTTGGTTCATGTAGATGAAAAAAGAGATCCAGACACATACACACGAGGCAGACAGCAGTGCGTCTCTGAAGGCTGGGGTTACAGAGGATTCCCTTTCTAGGACACATATTGCTGCGTAATTTCAATATTAAAAAAATATGTATTGTTTTAGAAACCAGAGAAGACAACAATTTTTAAAAGAATAACAGTTACGTTAACTTAGATTTTTAAGAAGTTAAACCGGTAAGTAAAATGGCTGCAGTAGGCTTCTTTCATGTCGTCCGGACTGTGTCCTTCCGCCTTTATGTGGTCTGCTTGTTACAGAACAACAAGGGGGGCCTGGGACGATATACTATTACCGAAAGAAAACCCCAGGTCCGTTATGTCCGCCGCCTATAGGAAAGATGTCTCTCAATGCCAGAGATATGTGAAAAGGAAAGGAAATGTTTATTTAATGCTATGCAAACTCAAAGTAGTGACCTAATATCTTCATAAAAATCCCAAAGTCCCTTAAAACACCCACAAACACACACAGTCCTTCCTTCCCCCTTTGCCCACTCTGGGTTACCATATCTCAGGAAAGGAAATGGAAGTCCGTGGCTCAGGCAGCCCCCGGTTCTTCCCAGTAATCCGTCTCAGCTGGTAGGCCTCCCCCCGTTCCCAGCACCATCACCTGTGCCTCCAGGATCACTGCTAAAGCTGGGTAGTGGTTCCCCCTTCTAATGCTGCAGGGGTCCCCACTCTGGCAAAGGCGTGTGGTCCTCTCTCCACCGCTCCAACCACGTGGTCCTCTCTCACCCAGGGCCACAGGAGTCCCCACTCTGCCAAATCCACATGGTTCTTTCTCACAGGGCTGTGGGAGTCTCCACTCTGCTAAAGGCCGAGTGGTTCTCCCTCCCAGGTCTGAGGGAGTCCCCATTCTGCCAGAAGCGCATGGCTCTCTCCTCAATGGCTGCTGCATCTGGATTTAAATCCCCACACCAATCTTCCTCTGCAGCCCCATTTCCGACTCCTCCCACACTCGGCCACACCTGCTCTCAATCTCCCATTCTTTCCAGTCTTTCTGGCTGCCATCGTGGGTCTGGGCAGGTGTGGCCCCATGTCATGGAGCCAATCATCTCCAAGCTCCCACACAGGCACTGTAACTCTGGGGATGTCTCTCAATGAGTACCTTGAGTTCTGGACCCCATTCCAAATGCCCATTTGGGGTCCCCCCTCTTGGCTGCACACTGTAACATGCTGACTCTTTTTTAACCTCTGATGTCCACCTTTTGTTATTTTCCTTGGACACAGTAAGCACACTCTGCCTTTGTCCTGCTATCTATTACACAACCCTCTTCTGATTTATTTATCCCATTATGTCGAAATCACTTATTTAATGGTCTGCCTCCCACACTACTCGGTGAGCTCTGCAAACTACCTGAAGCAGAGTAAATGTTCAATAAATAATTGTTTTCATGAGACTGAATTCAATCCTGCTGAGAAAATGACCCCATTAGCTGGCTCCTCTCTATTGACAAGACTGAGAACACTGTTTACGGGGTCGGGGGGCCGGATGGTGGGCCAGATCCTCTGTTCTCCGGAAGTGGAGTTCAAAACACAGAGTGAGGATCAGTGTGGCCTGCAGGACAGGAACTCTAAAACGGGAAAGGGCTCAAATGCACTCGGGAGTCCCTGACACTGTGATTGGAAAGGGCCTTGACAAGAAGGAAACTGAGAAGGACTGAAAACAGTCCCAAGAGACCCCTCAGAGAACTTGCTTGGAGATTTGTTGGTTCAAGAGATAAACAGATAAAGTAAAAAGAGCCTTGGGACCAACGATAAAATCAGAGAGTGGCCTAACACTAAGAATAAATTTGGGAAAGCCAGTCTAAAATGAGCCAAGTTCTGCAGAGTTTGCTAAAAACATCTAAGAGAATTTTCCCCACTATCTAAAGCACAAGAAATGTAAAGGGACAGCACCGCGCTCCAAGGACAGCGTGAGCAGGAGGGCTCTGTGAGGCTGCAGGGTTCCAGCGGTGCATGGGTGCACTTGCCTCCCAGGACAGGCTGTGACATGGACACATCTTGACATATCTTTCATCTCACTTCTGGGTCCTGGACGAAGTCTCATCCTTGGCCTGTTAGACCTGGCGGAGGACCAGTACCGCCTCTGTGCCATTTCAAGCCTGTGAGAGCCGCAGTCAGATTTACAGACGTGACCTTACTTCCACCAGTCACCCTCGGAGGGAAATGTAGACGTACTCTCACTGCAGGTCAATTGCTTTTTAGTTTTAGTCTCTGGTTGTTGCAGTAATTAGTTCCCTTAATTTCCGTATCTCTCCAAAGCTGGAAGATATATTTCTAAAGCCTTGGCTTAATGCATATACATGTGTATGTGTATGTGTATGTGTATGTGTATGTGTATGTGTGTGTGTATGTGTATGTGTGTGTATGTGTATGTGTGTGTTTATGTGTGTGTATGTGTATGTGTATGTGTGTGTGTATGTGTATGTGTATGTGTGTATGTGTATGTGTGTATGTGTATGTGTATATTTTAAATGTACCATTGCCCAAAGCCTCGGGATGGAAAAAAATCTAATTTAGAAGCTCTAATGGGTATTTTAAACTGTAGCAGGAACAGTAAGGGCATATGCAGATATCGTTATTGTTAACAGCCAGCCCGATTTGTAGCATCTAAAGTAACTTTCATGCTGTTTGCACTAATTATATTGTGGTTTTTAAATTTCACAAAATTAGCTTTTTGCTACTTTCTGCTTTATAAAAATTACCTAATTTTTAAATCAAAGTCCAAATGGCCATAATTAACTTAGGGCTGCATTTTCGTTGTGCACATCCAAATTTCATACACATTAATTTACAATCTCCAGGTGTTAATGGAGAATAAAAATAAAATTGAATAGATTAATTTGCATAAAACAAATTAGTATAAATTTGCTTTTCCCTAATGAGCCCTAGGAAAGAAAGACTAATGGACAACTATTCACATGAAGTCATCCTACAGCCATGATCTATGGCTTTAACTTCCCCCCAAAAGCATAAAAATAAGGATATTTTACAAATACAGATTAGTCCAAATTACATATTTTCATTTGATCACCTATATTAATATTCATGTGACATTACTTATATTTTCTAAGCTCATTTAGGATAAGTCTGAGAGATTTTAATTAAAATGCAAACTAGAGTGTGTGGTATAGAATTACTTTAGTCACCAGGCAAAATATGAGTTTGGCATTTTTGCATATGTAAATAAAGTGCCACAGCAGGATTTATTTGCCTTTTTCACCTTGCTTGTATTTCCACATTATAAATCATTGATGTCCATTATTCACTATAAATCATTGCCATGTTCTGGAGATGGAATCTCAGAGAGAAAATAAAAACACTCCAAATGGTTATTTTTCATAGTTCTTTAGCAGCAGGCACTGAGGAGTTGCGGGGATGGGCGTGGGAAGGAGAGGAGCTTTCTCTTCACTCTGCTTCCTTTTGCGCGTGTGGGATGTTGTATGATGTGCTTGATCACCTTCTCAGAGTATAAACTGACTCATTTCTGACAGCCATTGTGCACCCGTGCACACTAAAGCCCACATAAAGCCTGTTTACTAGTCCACCAGCCCTCTGTGTATGTATTAAAAATCTTCCCTTCATGTCTTCTTACTCAAATTATTAACCCCTGAGTCAGCTTTTCCCTCAACTCTTGGAAAAGGTTCTCTGGAAGAATCACTGTTTTTTTTTTTTCCATTTTGCCTCTCTGTAGCATTCCACACAGCTGATCATTTACTGGTGTCAGTTCATTTATTCTGTTACTTCAGTGGGGTTGCAGGTGAAGTCATCTTTGATCTAGGCCAGTGATTTTCAAGGGCTGTGCCCCAAGAATTTTTAAAACATGCCATACCTGACTATTCAGTGAGGAGCTCTGCCCTCTTTTCCCTTCGGTCACCAAATTAAAAAATGACAACAGCCAACACAATAATTATGTCCAGTGTGCATGAATCAGAATGATACCTATATTTTTTGTCAGATTGGCAAAAAGTATAACATATTTTTTGGTGTGCTGCAGAATTTTATTAATTCATTTATGTGTGCCATGAGATGAAAAAGTTTTAAAATTGCTGATCTAGGCATTATTAGGGATACAATGACGAACTAGCCCACATCTTTCAAGGAGTTCAGTGTAATGAGGGAGGTTATATTACACCATGACAGATTACATAAACGGAGTCTTTACAGAATTGTGATGAGAATTCTGAAGAGGCACCCCGCTCAGCCTGGTGGGGGAAGGGGAGAATGCCAGCAAATGGCAAGAGATGGTCCCACTTGCTGAGGCCTGAAGGGCACATATTAACTGTCTGTGTGTAAGAGGGTGTGTGTTGGTGTATTCGGAGAATTATAAATCCCTCAAGCATGCCCTGAGCACAGAGTTGGTCTGGGACCTTAGAGTTAACGAAGCTACAGGCACAGAGGCCACACAGAGAAAGCCGTGGGTGCTACGTTTTAACTTTTAGCCAAATATAATTGGAGCCACATAATGGTCTTTTTTTAATGTAACATTTTGAGCATGCTTGAGATATTTAGATGTGCATTTTAGACTGATCACTATCAGCAGTGTGAGAACTCTAAGAGGGGCTAAGGTAAGAATTGCGAAGGGTGGGAGCCTGGTGCCAGCACCTGGGAGACCAATGGTGAGGCCTTCATAATGTGGAGAGGAAGGGGTGGAGTTTTAACGGGGAGCTAGGGACCTGGAGATGGGTTGGGTGGGGAGTAAACAATGAAGGAGAGGGAGGATCTAGGGTGAAGTCCAGGTTTCTGTTACCGTCTTGAATCCCCTTCCTGGTGGCATCCTCGGGAGGCACTACACGGCTGGAATTAATAGTATAGGCTTCAGAGTGTGAAAAATGTGAGTTCAAAAACTGGCTACACTTTAATTTAGTATACCAGTTTGGGAGAAAATTCTTAATTCCTCTAAGGTTCGGTTTCCTGCTATGGAAAATGGAAGAAATAATAACACATACCTTATAACACACTGTATGTAGTAAATATTCAGTAAGCACTAGCTGCTATTATCACTGCTATCACTATTTTAATTTTTTGCATGATAAATTAAGGTATTATTAAAGATGATTATATATAAAATACTGAAAACGACAACTACAGTACTCAAAAACTTATAAAAGCTAACATGAATATTCTGTTCACCAAACAATTTTTATACTAGCTAACACATTTTCTTCTTTCCCCAAATTTCCCTTCAGTAGGCTGAGGCATTTTGTATCCCTTTATTGTACCTGGAATTCAAAGATGGCCTTTTCATTTAAAAAGATAGACCTCACAACATCTAAACTTCTGACTGTTTCACTTGAGGCATTATTAGGGCTCTGAAAACAAATACATATTGATTTAAAAATAATCTCGAAGTTACACATTGTAAGTTCGGTACACAAAATTTCTCTCACGCCTCAATGTTTTAGTATGTATTTCCTAGAAACAGGGAATTTCTCCAACAAAACCACAATATAACCATCAAGAGCAGGAGACTAATATTAATTTCTTACTGCTATTTCCAGCTCAGTCCCGCCAGTTGTTCCGATCACGTGCTCCGCGGCGACGGGCCCCATTCGGAACCACGCACGGCAGTTCGTCTGTCCCAGGACTGATGGTATGTACTGGATGGTGTCTGCGAGGCTGTGAAATTACTGCTTTTGCCTTTGCAATTGATAAATGTTCGCTGGGGATGTACCTTGAAGCTATGCTAACACTTCGTTCTTCATTAAACTTTCAGTTTACTCACTTATTTTTTTTAAAGATTTTATTTATTTAGTTTTAGAGAGGGGAAGGGAGGGAGAAAGAGAGGGAGAGAAACATCAATGCGTGGTTGCCTTTCGTGTGCCTACTCCTGGGGACCTGGCCCACAGCCCAGGCATGTGCCCTGACTGGGAATCGAACTGGCAACCCTTAGGTTTGCAGGTCAGCACTCAATCCACTGAGCCACACCAGCCAGGGCTGATTTATTAATTTGAATGAACTCCCTATTTCCCATTTTATTCGGTGCATTATGATCTGGTATATGATACAATTTTGGTGCACAGAATGTCTTAGATTTGGCCTGTGAGAGCCCCTTCAACTTTGTTCTGTGTCCTTACACCATTTTCCCATCAATTTCAAGCACCTTCTTGCTTTCTGGTCCAAGATGTTCCATTCCAGCCTGTGCTTTCCTGCCTCAGCACCCTCTCAAGGAACCCTGGGTCATTTTAGTGGAGAATGGATTTAGGATGGGTTTAGAAACCAAGAGCTGGAGGCCTGCATGTTCTTATTAGGGAGTCATTGATTGTAGGCCCCGAAGTGGACAGCTAGGGAATGTATATATAGTATACTCACTCACACATGCACAGATACACACATGCATCTATATTTTGATATCTATATACTGGAAGCCACATGTTCATATAGATACTTACAAGTTTAATTAAATATTACTAAGTTCATTCAGTTTTCTCGCCCTGCATATTTGTAACGCTCTTTTCTAACAATGAGAAACTGGTTTTCATTACTCTTAATATGTTTACATATTTGATCTATCCCCCTTCCTGTAGCCACTTCCATGCTGTAGCCACTTAGACTTCCACTTGCTGCCCCTCTGCAGAGACACCCTCATCATCCTGCTTGGACTCGATTTGTCATTCTGGACACCCCCGTGTGGACATGCTCCTCACCCCACTCTGATTCTCCATGATGTGCTGTCCTCTGAAGATGCCCCCTCAACCCCATATGGCCTCTGATACCCCACTCTGGGCAACTATGCCTCCCTCACCTGGCATGGACATCCATCCATTTCCCAAGGTCTGCTTTAGTAGGAAATAGAGAAATGACTCAGAGATCAGATTAAATTTTCTGCATATCTGCTCTCTGACCCTAAGACCTTGCCAAGGTTCTCCTCTTTGTGCATCTGTCTCCTTATCTGAAAAAAAAAAAGGAAATAATAGTGGAAACTATTTTCATTCCCATCTTTCCACTTTTGGGTTAGACACTTCCAAATGAATGGGCTCTCATCAATTCAATTGCTAAATGTAAAAATCAGCTCATTTTTCTTCTTCCAAAACTTATTTATCTTCTTGAAGCTCTTATTTCTGTAAATAAATACATTCATTCTACAAGCTTTTATTGAGTGCCTACTATGTAGCAAACATGGTGGCTAATAATCATTATAAAAGGCAAAGTCTTGCCTTCAAGATGCTCACAATCACGTGGACGTGAGTATGATACACACTCTGATGGAGTGAAATGGTTGTACCTTTTCTTCTCTAGAAAGAGCACTGCATTCTGAGAGACTAAAGCTTTCTGGGATGAGGTGTTCATATGTCAGTGTTGAAGGTCAAACACAAGTTAGCTAGTGGAGAAGAGGGAAAGGCCTTCGAGGCAGAGTGAGCAGCATGGCCAAGGTACTGGAGACACAGCCTGGTGTGGTGCATTCTGAGACCATGACCTTGAGACCTGGGCTGAAAGAGGCCACGGTGACAGAGGAGGATGGAGTGGGAAATGATAGGGGTCAGACCACCAGCAGCCGGGGCGTGCCGCTAAGGGGCTTACTCCTTGATTCACACTATGCCCTCTGTCTCGAATGCCCTTTGTCTCCTAACTTGACTCATCCAAATCTTCCTTCTTCTTGGCTTTCTCCTTGAAACATTTTGTCACCTGATCCTGAGGAACATCTCTCTTTTCTGAACTTTCTAGCAATTACTATACTAACAATAAACATATGATGATGATGATTAATGTCATATCTGTGGAGTTATTACTGTTTTCAGAAACCTTTTACCTTTATCATTAAGTTTGATGTGCATGATAGAACAAGCACCATTCTTTCGGAGCTACCTTCACGCATTAAAATAACCGCTGCTGTGCCTTGCCTCTCCAACTACACTGAAACTTCTAGTTCAGCAGTTTTGCCTTTGACTTATTTATAATGGCTCTTACAGTGCCTAACATGTCTCAGAGAGAACTGGTGCTGAACACCTGCTTTGACTTAATTTTAATGTGCATTTTGTTGAATTCATTAGCATTGTGATTCTTTTTTTAGCTAGCATAGTATCAGCTGTTTTATACATTCTCAGAGATGACTTGCAAGTGATATAACTAAGAAATGAAATGATATAACTGTAAGTATAGTATGTCAGGGGTTTTTTTCTATGAACCATTTAGTACTCTCAACCAAGAGAAAAAAGAGCCACTAATTACTCCTAAAAATTCTAAGGAACATTTTGAACTCATTTTTGGTGATATGACTCCAAATGGCCTGGCACCCTACACATTTCTTGCTTATTGGCTTTACTGGATTGTTGCTATTATCCTGGGTCAGCAAAACTAACAGGAGCAAAGAGTTTAATCCTGGTGAATTTAATTAACTGCTAGGACTCAAAAAAAGTGGGACTGGTCATTGCCCTGTCCTTTCCTACCACTTCCCCACTCTGCAGCACTCCATCCCTTACCCACACCCACATCCCTTACCTACTAAGAGAATTTCCCTCTCAGATTTTCAGCCTATTTTTTTTTATCCTCACTTGGGGATATGTTTATTGATTTGAGAGATTTGAGAGAGCGAGAGGGAGAGAGAGAAAGAGAGAGAGATATATATAAGAGAAACATGATAGGTTGCCTCCCATATGCTCCCTGCAGGGGATTGAACCCACAACCTAGGTATATGCCCTGACCAGAATGAAACCCACAGCCCATTGGTGCACCGGGACAATGCTCCAACCAACTGAGCCACCTGGCCAAGGCTTCAGCTTATTCTAAAATGCATACCTCTCAATAAGTAGCTCCACGACCTACGTGTCTTCCATCTTTCTAGTTTGCAATGTATTTAATTTTTGAACTGGTTGACTTGATTCCTTTCAAACCTGCCTTCTGGGTTGTAAATTTGTCCTTGCAAGCTCCCTGGGGTTAGGTTGGGGAAGGAGATGTGTGCCTTGTTAACTAGAATGATGTACTGGGCTTGGAAAACCGAGTCAATCCTTGATGTGTTTGATTTATCAAGGGTCTTCCCTAAGAAAGGCCCCCGATGCAGCTGACAGCACTAAACAGTATGATATTGAAAAGAGAGAAAATAGGGTAAAAACAACCGGGGTAAAAATCTGAGATCTAAGGGAAAGTTAAAGGAGGTAGATAAGAAAAAAAATTGGAAAATTCAAATGCAATCAAAGTCTGGGTAGCCCAAGTCTTCAGAAAGAAGTGCAAACATTAGAAGAAGACTAATATACCAGGAAGGCATGCATAAGCTCTGAAATCACTCAGGTCTAGGGGCAAATCTCAACTCTACTGCTTGCTGACTGGGTGACAGAAGGAAAACACTTCTTTGAGCCATAGTTTCGTAGAAGTGTCTATAGGTATTGGGTAACATAGTGTGCTGGTATATGTTTGACAACTGGCTCATTCAATAAACAAACAAACAAATAAGTAAAACTGATTTGCAGTTTTTGCAATTTCCATACAGCGAGTACTCCCACAATGGCTAATTTCCAGCTACCAATGTTTTGTCGCTGTACAGAGTTGGGAAGGAATGCATAGTAGTACCCACTTATACAATATTTTTCATCATGCAAATACAATAGGTGTAAATATCTCAAAAGTGTAGATGATATTAAAGTGTGAGAAAATAATCAGAAGAGATATTTTTGAGTATGATATTTTTAAAAATAATTTTAAATCATAAGTATATAATTTTTAATGATGGTCATTTAATAGCATCTTGCAAAACATCATAAAATTGAAGAATCCATCTCAGTCGAGCTCTGTTCGGGCACATGTTCTACTGCTGTGGGCTGTGGGGTCAATGTTAATGCATTGACAACATATGCTGAAAGAAGTGCCTTTAAACAGGAGCACACATAAAACAGGGTTATGTACTGATCAGTTGATGAAAATGTTGTGATCAGAGGCGCGCAGGAACCTAACCCTGTATTTTTTCCTGGAGCCATGGTTCATGGTCATTTTACAGAGCATCACTACTGTGGATAAGAAGAGTGAAGTTGTATCCACCTTTTGGGGGATGGCTTGATTGAGCTGTTTCTGCGCTTAGCGCATTGCCTGGCACCCAGTAGGACAGCCCTAAGAGGTCTCTTCTCTTCTTCCTCTCACCTTCCCTTTGCTGGGTAGTGCTATGCTAATCCAGGCAGGCACTCAGATGCAACCAGAAGTTACAGAACCTACAAAGCAAGTATTATTGTTGGATGCTCACCTCCTCCAGAGAGATGCTTTGGAAATTGCAACCATCCATCAATTCACAGTCCTTGAGATAGATGCCTTTGAACTACACAAAGAAAGGGGCTAACAGTAGCAACAAAAAAGAACTACATTTAGTCAGGAAGTTTGCCCTTCTCTCTAAGGTTCCCTGGGCTGATAATCACCAATTTGTCATATTTTTTGCAAGTTACTTTCCTTGAAGTAACTTGGAGGCTCTTCTCCCAGGCCTCAGCATCGTCACAGCAAAACCTACCTTCATTCTCCGTCCTGACTTCCATTGTTGACTGTGGGTTGAAGCCTCAGTAACACCTAGTCCTTTAATTCTTCATCATCCCACCATGTGCTCATCATCCTGCCTTGTCATGTGCTGTCCACTACCCCTGCGGACACCGATACCCGCTTCAGATTGGAGTCGTCTTTTTTTTTTTTCAGTCATGGTCAGGGTGGACAGTACTTAGTCCATGTTCTTTCTCTTCTTGCTAAAGATGACAATCCCTGAAAGTTTTCCATTACTCCTGCTCCAAAACTCACCCTTCTGACCGTTGGATACAGGCCCTCTATGACCTGTGCTCCCTAACTTTCAAATGTCTTTACCGGCCTATTCCGCTTTATGGATTTCCCTTTACCCACATTGGCCTTCTTGCTGCTTCTTGAACTTACAAGCATGGAGACTTAGCATCTCAGGTTCCCGCTGGCTGATCTGCAACCGCCCCAGACCCCCTCCCCCCAACCCCACACCTCCCTGAGGTGTCTGTGACCATCTGGTCTGAAGAGCCCGGCAGTCGTCGTGCGGCCACCTTGTTTCTTCACTACTTTTGTCCTTTGTCACCATGTGAAATTACCTTGTGTTGTGGGCTGAATTGTGTCCCCCAGATTGACCTTGAAGTACCTTGGGAAGTGACTGTATTTGAAGATAAAGCTTTTAAACAGTTGATTAGGGTGTGGGGAGAGGTGGTAAAGGTTAAAAGGGGTCAAATATACTGTGACAGGAGGAGACTTGACTTTGGGTGGTAAACAAGCAAGACACAGATGGAGTGCTACAGAACCATATACTTGAAACCTATGTAAGTTTACTAACCTATGTTACCCCAATACATTTAATAAAACATTTTAAAAGGAGGTGATGAAGTAAGGCACCTTGCCCATTCATGCGTTCTATGTGCATATCCCTAAAAGCCTCAGAAATAAATTATGCATACGAAGCAGTGTTTATTGCAGAAGATGGAGGACTTTAACTTTTTGCCAAATTATGATACCCTTGAAACTTCATCTTGTCCCTTTTTGGGGAAAAATTAATGTAATAAAAATATCATCAGTGTTTAAAAATAAAAAGATGTATTAAGGTAATATGAGTAGGGTGGGCCCTACCCCAGTGTGACCCCGCTGTCCTTAAAAAAGGAGATGAGGATGCAGATAGACTTGCAGAGAAAAGACCGCGTGGAGACATTTGACAAGGCGACCCAAGGAGACAGGACACAGGATTCTGAGACTGACACTGCTGACCCCTTCATTTCAGACTGCTGCCGCTGAAACCGGAGGAAGTTTCTGTTGCTCAGGTCGCCCAGTCTGTGATGTTTTGTGACGGTAGCCCTAGCAAACGTATTCCTGGTTTCTTTGTTTTGTTTTTTCCTTCTCTTTCCAGAGTGTAAGTTCCATGAATGCAGGAACCATATGTGTCTTCATCCTTCTATCCTTAGTGCCCATGACAATTCTCAGCATCTAGTAGGCTCTTTATAAATATTTTTTTAACTGATTGGATGATGCAGCCAGGGACCCGAGCCTTTGCTGTGTAAGTTATCTTTGGCTATGCAAATGTTGTCATTATTCACTAAGTTGAAAAATAAACCTCTTGCCTAAAGAATTACTTCAGAAATTAGTCATGAGAGCTGGGGCTTAGCCCTTCTCACTCCGGTTTTTCACAATTCTGGTTCATTAATTCTCTAGTTCTCCAGCACCCTCTCCTCTCAGTTCCTCTCTGTGTGTAGATCCTTCTATAGCCTCAGTACCACATTCTCCTCCTCCGATGCCCTTTGCATCCGGGTCTGGGAAGCTGGTACCACAGGTGGCTTCCCTTACCTGAGTTTGCCACAAACCCTATCACCAGTGACACAAACAGGCGCCCACAGCAGGGAAACGCTGAGTTCACAAAGGGTTAGAGATGACGTGCATCCTCATGCTGCCTTGCTTCCCAGCAGATGGAACATCAAGTGCTAAAACTCATATTCTAGCCCTGGCTGGGTGGCTGCAGGTTAGAGCACAGGTTAGAGCATTGTCCCGATACGCCAAGGTCAGGCCACACACAAGAATCAACCAATGAATGCACAAATAAGTGAAACAATAAAATTGATGTTTATCTCTCTCCTTTTCTAAAATCAATAAAAAATTAAAAACTCATGTTTTTTTTTTTAATTTAAAGATTTTATTTACTTTTAGAGAAAGAGGAAGGAAGGGAGAAACAGAGGGAGAGAAACATTAATGCATGGTTGCCTCTCACGTGCCCCACTGGGGATCTGGCCTGCAACCCAGGCATGTGCCCTGATCGGGAATCAAACCAGTGACCCTTTGGTTCATAGGCCAGTGCTCAGTCCACTAAGCCACACCAGCCAGTGTATAAAAACTCATATTGTACCGGCACTCTCCTAAACGGGCTCACTTGTTTCTCCAACAAACATTTATTGTGCCCTATTTTCCTCTGGGCCCTAGGGAAGAGCTCTCTCTGCTCTTCCTGTAGGAGGCTGGCCCCTGCCACCTGCATCTCCCTGGGTTCCCACTGGCAGCTTCCTGAATTCAGCCAATGGGTGGTGTGAGAGAGCAGGAACAGAGAGATGTCAGGGAATATGCTCCCCACCCAGATTTACTGCCCCCACAGGGTGTCCTCTCCTTCATGCTACCTGTTCTGGCCTCTGGTTAGAGCCATGGGTGGAAGTGGTTCCCCATGCTTCCTGGACTCTGAGTGCCTTGCTTCCCTGTGTTTGGTCTTGTGGTCCTCGAGTTTCTGAAAGTAGTCCTTTCATTGAGGTTTCTCCAACTCTGCCCTCTGACAGTGATTTCTGTTTCCTGCCCGACTCTGACCGATACAGGCTTTGTATACTTTTTTGACTCTAAACTTCAGGAATGATATAACTTTGGTATCCTCAGGCTCCAGTGGCTTCAGGGTTATCCAAGGGTGTGGTGCTCGGGCTCCAGTCAGTGGGGAGGTTTTGAGACCACCTGCGTCCCAGTAGATCTGGTGCACATCCCCCCGCCCTTCGGTTGTTCTGCCACCTTTCACTGCTGTTGCACTGTTGCCACCGCTCCTGGTACAGCAAGTGCAGGGCTTGCGGGGGACAGAATGAGGGGGAGGAAATAACCTTGCCTAGGCTGGATGTGGCAGAGAGGAGGCGGCCTGGCAACAAGGAAGGGGCCTAGAGGGAAGCCGAGTTGCACCGTGGCCCTTTGGGAGACAGGCACCTCGAGTTAGACTCTGCTCTACCTGCAGGAACAGAGATACTTCATGGCTTCCCAAGGTGATGCTTTTGCTTATTGTATATCTTTTCGTGCCTTGGAGAAGTTTAGGTAGTTTATCAGAATAACTCGTGCTTGGAGTCAGATTGTTGTTGGGGGTGGTTAAATGTTGACAAGATTTTCCATGGGGTGTCTGCTCATTTTCATAATACTGGTGGTGGTGGTAGCGTGTCTGGTGGAATGTCAGTGTTATTTTACTGGCTCTTGAGATATTAGGTGGCGCAAGTTTAGAGAAGAAGAAGGCAGCTGGGGAAGACAGAGTTACGCAGGACCGACAGAGGAGGGAGAGAAGGTCTAGCGAAGTGGGGCACAGACCCAGAGAAGACGAAGTCAGCCAGGCTTCAGTGAGGTGCACTGGACGGAGACCGAGAGGGACAGTTCTGGGTGCGTTATGCTTTGCATTGTTAGTCCTGAGTGCCTCCTTTACTGGAGGCACTTGGAAAAATCAGCAGTCTGATATATTTGAATGAGTATCTCCATAAATTATATTTTTTCCAGAATGCAGTATTACACACAATTTAACATTGATGTTCTTATAATTTTCAAAGAAATATTATAACATATATGTATATATATATCATATAAATGTCATGATTTTGTTACATGAACACCTGTTAAGTAGGGCACAGGGTGAACTGAGGCTCAACAAAAGACCACGGAAGAAGCTGCAATAGAGAGGTTTATTATTCATCACTCCTGGGGGAAGTATACAGCATGCCACAAGGGCCACCCAGGGAGGTACAGGGAGGGTGCAGACAGAGAGTGACAGGACCCGGGGCAATGCCTTTATTAGGGCCCCTGAGTGGAGTGCTTTGGGGTTCCTGGCTGAGTCCGGATTGATCACTTTAAGTCAAAAGAACGGGGCTTTGGTGAGCTCCACAGGGGTCTCAGTAAGGGATGCATAAGGCATACAGGTGCTGGGGGAGGGGGAACTGGTGTTCACAAGGGCTATGGGGAAGGTCATATCAGGGACTTACATTTGCCTGTGACCCTGTGGGCTGCTGTCCAGGGCATGTGGCGGCATGAGGGGCCGGTATCAGTTTCAGGCCCCAGAGGCCACATGACCAAATGAAATAAATGCTGGGGCAACAGTATGTGGAGCAGCTTAGCTAATTCCCAATAAAATACCATATGTGACACATAAATGTAACATACTTGTTCAGCAATCATAGCAATTATTGGAATTTGAGGAGCCATGCAAGAAACTGGTAGGGCGAGGTAAGCCCTGAAATGAGTCTTGTCCAGGAGGGTGCAGCCTATCACCAACGTGAGCTGGGCAGTGCTTACAGAAAAGGGCATTTACACTGTGCTCTTAATACTTATCTTTATTATGAAAGTGTTTCCAAAGTAAAATGATCCTCATAATAACGACTGTGTCCAGAGATCAAGAATGAATAATTATATTTTCATATAAAAATCAGCAAAACATAGTAACAGTACATAAAATAATTCTAAGTGGCTAACAGCACATCATTCCATTTCCAACAGAGATGCTTGAGCACTGAACTGTCTGAAGAAAAAACTAAGGTTTGCCACCTATCCTGTTCCTCACTGCGGGATGGAAAAAATCATGTCCAAAAACTAGCCACCCCCCCTTGCATGACAACGAATGGCTGTGGAGGTGACTGACCATGTGGGTGAACAAAGAGCTGGTGGAAATCACGGGCTTAGCAGCGCTGTAAGACTTTTGGAAATCAAACTCGGAGGGCATTTTTTTCCACGTTTAAATCGATTTAGCTCTAAGGTAAAGTCCCAGAATCACCACATAACTGTCCCTATTACAGAGCTAATTTCTCTTTGGCAACTGATCTTTAAAAATCCCTAATTTTTAAAGGGAAGTTTTACAATGACGGTTTTAAAAAAAGTTACTGTAGATCCCGAAGAAAAGAAATTATCTATAAAGTCCTTTTTTTCTGACTTAACACACCAATCATACAACTGCTGTTGTTCCTAGTTTCCAGGCCACACAAAGTATACCAAAGTAGGAAGCCAAACTTTCGTGGCCCCTTGTTATGAAAAACAGGCTTAACAACACTTTATTAAGAAAAATGGTATCAGAAGGAGGTGTGGGAACAACAGATCCAAAGGCTATTGGGAAATTGATAGCAAAAAAAATGTGACAATATTCTGGTTTCTTTTTCTCAACAGTTCCAGGAGGCTGAAAGAAATGTGATTGAATGAGATAAATGACCCAGATTTTTAGGCTGAATGTCCCCTCCCATCACTTCCTGAGAAGTCTTGTTGGAGACACCGTACAATATGCCATCTGGCTGCAGAGAATTTTTTTTTATTCCTTTGATCTGATGAGGTCTTAGCTTGTGACCAATTGCGTTCCTTTCAAAGACTTCAGGTGGAACTCAAGTTGGAGATACCCAGAAAAGACCAAGGTTCTCTTTCAGGTGCCTGCAGATCTTATTGACAGTTACTTGTGATGGTTTATGTCCTTTAATACAATGTTCTCCATGAAAGCCAGCACCAGGTATGCTCCCTCTGAGTGTAAGTTAGAGGAATTCCAAAAGCACGGAGTGGACAAATAGGTAGGCCTCCTCAGCATCTCCTGAGCGCCCCCTACGGGGGCGTAGGAGACCCTGCACACAAGGGCAAACCACAGAACTCTTCTGGACTATTACTATGAAGAACTAAAATGTGGCCATAGTGAACCAGTGCTAAACTATTTGGCAATTTGAGAATGACACAATTTCAATTTACTGAGAAAAACTTAAATTGAATCTGGGGACAACAATATCTGTATTAAAAAACCTATCTTGCTGCATTTTGCATGACTTCAAGAACTCATGATCATTGAGAGTATTCTTCCATGGACAGAATGCCAGTGAATACAGTAACTAGAGCTAACTGCATTTGCTCTGTCCACACAAGTGACTGGGAAACTGGGAGTGCCTTGTCAGCACTGCGTCACCAGTCTGACTTTGACCTGATTCTTTCTTATTTGAAGATTGGAAACATTCCAGGGCTACTATTGTTTATCAACAAATCAGGAATCAAAGACAAAGAAAAGAAAAGTAAGCGAATTGGAATCTTAGGATCTCAAATAGCACGTGGGATGTAAACATAGAACCTTTTCTTTCCAAAGCGTTTCTCGAACCTCTCCGGACATTATGACATGGTCACATGTACTGATAATGGAATCTTTTAACACCTTTGGAATTATTCTGTACACTTTCTATACTTCAAATAAAAAAATTCAAATATTCAGGCAACTTTGGCATTAACATTTCCAAGAAAGGGATAAAAATAACTATCAATAAAAGCAATCACGAACAGATTGGGAAGAATCATAGGTGTCCATAAAGTTCTTGGTGAGGAGCTCTTTTGCAAAGACTCAGGTAAGCTGAAATAAAATCTTGGTTTTTACTTCGGCCCAAATAACAATGAGGTTAAAATACATGAAGTGGAAGATCCAGATCCCTTTTAAGGTGGAAGCATTCAATTTGCTCAAATTCAAACTCTACCATATATATACACACTCAGAATTGAAAGTTTGGCAAACAGAAGTGGATATTTTGAGGTTCACCCACCATTTTGGCTAAAGGTGATGTAATCTTATCTCATTAAAGAGTTATTTCTCTCACCCAACTGCCTGCTTTCTTTGGAGAATTGACCTTTCTGCCTAGTACCTCCGTCAGGTGCATTTCACTACCTGATGGTACCTCAGAACACCTTTGTCTGGCAGCCTTGCAGGAGGCAGATGTTGATATGATCCTGGGGTGAAGCAGCAATCATATGCATTTTTTCTAATATATGGTTTAATATCCAAAATATGAGAGTTACTCCCCATGCTCAGCATTCATACGACTACATTTAGAAATGAGAACTGTATTTGGCTTACATGCTGACCTTAGGATCTCTATAATCTTAATTCTGCAACACTTAGTTCTGAGGCTAAGAGACTAAAAAGATTCCACGACTCTCAGTGGTATGGGTAGAATGAACAGGAAGTTGAGAGAGAGGCAGGAAGTTTCTGTTGTATATAGTAAATAGTTTTTGTGAAAGAAATATGGATAATAACGAGTCAGTGACATTTTGGTTTTATCGCATTTTTGGAGAAACATACATATACATACATAGATCACACATTTCTATCATGTATTGACCCAAGGCCAAATTCTACTCAACTTTCTACTTTTTTTCCCCACTAAGAGATACAGAAAAGCTATAACATCAGGAAATGAAACATACTTTTTCTAGATTCCTTCCTACATACCCCTTTGTACCTTGGGAAAGTTTGAATGTGACCAGGAGGAAGGAGACAGCAACACAGGCTCAGTTAACTAATGGAAACAACACTCACTAAACACAGCCGAATCTACATAACGCACTTCCAAAACGATGGTGTGGTGCAGGCAGAAGACACCGCACAGATTTTCCTCTTATCGGGCCACCACGGGAGAGCAGCAGACAGAGATATATGATTCTTTACCTCCAGAGGCCCACAAACACTGTTTTCATTCGTCAAAAAGAATTTTTTGCTCTAAAATGTAAACTGAAATAAAAATCTGTAGATCCATGGGGACTTTGTTAAATTAATGCCATCATTCTAAGTATTCCCAGTCCTTCTTCTAAGTGATTTCTGGGAAAACAAAAGATTGTTTAGGTTTGTCTTTGCTAAGGATGGGCTCCATGTACTTAATTCTACGCAATTCTTCTTTAATCATTTATGAGCTGACCTTCTGAAATTGTTCTTCTGCGCTAAAGGGTGTCAGATAATCCGAACTTGCACCCTCCGTGGTTCTCTGGTCTATTCCACCTGTGGAGAGGACTTGCTGTACACACTCAAGCAGGGTACGATCCACTGTTTTCTTCCTTGTTTTAGTTCATGAAGTAGTAAATTCTCACCCTCTCAAAATTTGTCAGCTACAACATGCTTACTGTTACTTTTTATTTATCAGCATCTTAGCAGATATTGAGATGACTAACAAGTACTTTTGATGTTTTATGATTGGTCTTACAAACTCAAACCATCCACGAATTATACTCCTAGACATAGCCCGGTGTTGCAAAATAAAATAATAAGGACCTACATGAAGAATTAGTTGCTTCAATAAATGGCAGACACATTTTCAAGCCTCTTCAATTATTACTATGGACCATACCAGAATCCTACTATTTGTAACTAAGTGGGGAAAGACTTAAATTAATATCACAGTGTGATGATTTTGTTTGGGAGCATTTTAATTGTAAATTGTGAGCAGAAAGCTTTCATTTTTTCAAAAAATTGAATGGAAAGTGAATGGCTCCGAGCAGCACACGGACGCCCTGGGGTTTGCCTGTCATCCACCGTGATTCACATACTTCTGTCACCGCACTGTGGTTTCGAACCCTTGTCATACAGGATGGTTTTTTTGGTTTATGAAGAAAGTATTTGTGGTACCTTTTCATTCCTGCTCACTGAAAGTTGGAAGAAAGGAGACAAAATCTTTGGTTTATGGGTATGGTCTTCTTATCTCTACAAAAACAATGCTTGCCATCCAGGAGACCACAGAGACTTGTTTTTCAGTAGTCTTGCTCGTCGCCAATATTGGCAGTGTCCAGTCAAATTTTTGTTTTTCTGGCAATAGCTTCTTTTGAGTAAAAAATCCTGTAAAGAGAACAGGTCTTCAAAGGAGCAAACAAAGGGACCCAGAGTGCCACGCTGTTTGGGTAACAGGAAGGTTTTTCTGAGTCCTGTGTAAGGGAAAAGACAAAGGGTGAAAGAGTCTTTCTCCCATTTGCTTAATTTGATTCCGAAAAATAAGAACATCACAATCAAATACTAGATAGGGCACTTTCCTGGAGAGCTGTTGCAATAAAGTACTTTGCACTAGAGGTGGTGACCTTTGCCAACTCTTGGAACTCTTTTTATTCTGTTGCAAAATATACTCAGCTTCTTTCTTTTCATGACACCACAGACGACTGTGCCAATTTCAGGGGCTGCGGTGAAACATGGTTGCAATCAGCTGCTCTCTTTGTGCTATTCTCAGATCATGAAAGAATTCCAGATGGTAGGAGTGATTTCTTTGTAACTATGACCTTAAGCAAATGTCTTCCTTCAGAGCCAGAGCACTGACCTCAGAGTAGAGAATAAAAAAGTCTCTGTGACCGGCAGGGTGAATCCCCAAGTCGCTGTCATATTCACTGAAGAAATCTGGGCTGTGTACACAAGAAGTGAAGCCTCTCCCCAAACAACTTAACATGAAGCAGTTTTTAAAAAGCCCTCCAACAACTATACTCTTTAATCTGAACTGCTAAATGACCATGAAAAATGATAATTAAAAAACCTAGCTCATCCTGGCTAAACTATACACTGGGAGAATGGTCATGGAGACTACAGGCAATTCTAGATGGGCACTGACACGAAGGAAGCAAACCTACCCGGAGCTGCATGAGAATCCTGCATTGGGCTCTGCTGGCTCTAAGACTAATTAGGCTGATGGTCCTAGCAGACGGGCCTCCAGCAGTAGAAGGAGAAGCAGATGGAGCATCTCCGTCACTGCCATCAACCCAGGGAGTGGAAGGAGTGAGGAAACCCTCTTTTGTCCACAGATTTACAAACAAATACAAAAAAATAAATAATATTCTAGGACAACACAAATGCAAATACTGTTCCCTTGTGTCAATTACATACAGCATGCCTACATATAGAGAATGATAATTCTTCTTCATTCACAGACGGGACATATGGCAGTGCACTATTCAAAATGCTTTGATAATCCTAATTTTTGTTTCTGGTGCTGAGATATTATGAAAGGAACTGCATTTGCAACTTATTAAATACTTCTGGGAACAAATAGTTCACTTTGTTCCAGACTTGTAGTTTTGGGTAATTAATCATCCACGGAGCAGGGGCCAGTCAGGAGATACCCGTTGGTACCACTGGTTCCATTGGTAGTAGTTGCAGTGTGGGGGTTCTTCCCTGGAGGCTCCGAGTCCTCCTCATCTGAGCTAGACTCTATATCACTTCGATCATCCTTGGACACCTGTGGAATACAAGAAGGTGAGTGTAACCAGCTCCTAGGGAGTCATCAAGGTAGGCATGCTCAGAATCACATGCAATCATATACAAGGCAAAACAGTTAAAGTGTTAAAAAATCAAAGAGGACAAAAACTTTGCCATAGTAATTAGTTCCCTTTTACTGGAGATACACAGTTTGGGTGACAGAGTCAGTTAATAAGAAATGTGGACTAGATTTGCTGACCTTTTATTAAAAAAGATTTCATTTACTTATTTTTAGAGAGAAGGGAAAGAAGGGAGAAAGAGAGGGAGAGAACCATCGATGTGAGAGAGAAACATCAATCGGTTGCTTCTCACACACACCCCAACTGGGGACCAAACCTGCAACCCAGGCAAGTGCCCTGACCAGGAATCGAACAGGCGACCCTTCACTTTGTGGGACAACGCCCAACCAGCTGAGTCACACAGGTCAGGGCTTGCTGACCTCTGTATGGTTGCTGACCTTTCTGTATTGAGAATGTGTTAGCCCATGAGTTGTGCTTTACCAGCAAAGTGGCCTACTGCACTCCCGGAACGGCATTGCAGGAATTTGGTACGAGTGAGTCAATCTGCGCTCTGGTGATCACATTCTCCTTGAGAATCATTTAAAGTCAGCTTTCAATTGACTACACTAATGGAGACATTCACTAACTCAGTTAATCAAAACATCATCCTTATTTGTTTTTGCAATGCATTGTTTCATGACTTAATTTGGCTTTCTTTTCTGTCTGTTAGAATTAAGTAGAAATTTTGTTTTATATATGACATAATAACTAATGGCAGTAGGGAGTATTTTGAGAACCTGCTGGCTGAAGGTTAGTTTTAAATATTTTCCAAGGAAAATTTACTGACTGGATCATTATGAATTGGTTCCCGTCATTACAGGGTTCTTCAGTCTCATTAAGTAGTGAGGATGGTCACATAAGACAACAGATAGAAACCTATACCTTACCATAAAAAATGAAAAACAATCAGACTGTCTAGCATGGAAGTACGAGGGGGGACCCAAAAAACCTGAATTATCTTCTGGAGGGCGAGCGCCTTGTTGCACAGGCTTCCCTCTAGGTGAGTGTTCTCGGAACCCATCTGTATCAGCATGTCAGCTGGTGTTGTGGTGAGAAGCTGCTTTTGGCTTTAGTGATTTTTTTTGAAGACTCTTTCAAAGCATTTGCCCATTTCAGAGAGGGTGATTTACAAGCACACCTGCCCACACCATGCTGAGTGTTCAGCAGTGTTTGACCAAAATGGCATGACCCCTGTACTCAACCCTTCCTATTCACCTGATATCACCACAAGTGACTTTTTTTGTCTGCCCAGATGAAAACAGTCCTTAAAGTAAAATGTTTTGCTGATATGGAAGAAGTGAAACAAAAAATGGCAGAAGTACTACAAGGCATCAAAATTGACATGTTCAAAAACTATTTTGAGCAGTGGAAAAAAAATGTCTTGATAGGTATATTGAACATTGAAGGTGACTGAAGTTTAAACATGTAAGAATATACAATTTTTTAACAAATTCTGTTTTTTTTGGTCCTCCCTCTAATTTCAGGAGAAACTAAGGAAATATTCTACTGCTTTTAATATTAGAATAGTTTGCACCTCCTACTCTGTAAGTCTAAATTACCGTAAGCATTTTTACCCCAAAGATCTTAAGATCTTTGAGTAGCGGAGTACCATCTACTTCCTTCTCAGCAGGGTGGCTACAGCGCTTGGGGGCCTGGCTGCACAGACCTTTCCCCAGTCTAGTCACCTGAGACTCTCTGGGAGGTGGGCCGGGGACTTGGCAAAGTCTCCTTGGAAGCATATTACAACCATCTGGGGGAGTTCCTTCACATCATGTCCTCTCTATGCCACCACGACTGCCCCACTTTAGAACGCTGGAATCCAGTGCCCTTCCAAGCGGAGAAGCCACTGTTCTGAGACAACATCGCCTCTGTCGGGCGCAAGGGGGCTGGAGACGACCGAGTCGACAGTGCAAAAATGAACCTCACTCCATGCCCCTGAGGTGAGGCTGAACTCACAAGGACCGTCTCCAAGAAGATTTAGATACTGAAGCATCAAAACAAGTGGATTGTAAAGATATTTTTAACTTAAAAACCAGGGTGACAGAGATGGCACTATAGTAGGGTTCCATTTCATTTAGAAACTCATTAGTCATAAATTAAGCAGCTAGTAGAAAAGAAAACTCCAGTTTCAGAGAGTGATTAATTTACATTTGCATGATTAGTAAGGTTATTTGTAATTGCACTGGGAAAAAGATCTATAGCTATGCTACCTTCAAAGAAAGAAACAATTTAGAATGTCTTAAAAATAACGCACAAAAAAATGGAGTCCACATCCTATGTCCATGAACCTTACTGTCCTAGGTGAGCAGTAATACCAATTAAAATATTATGAAGCCTGAGACGTGGAATAAAACTAATGACTGTCTCTTCGTAAAGTTGAAGGAATAAATTGGAGAGGAGAGAATACGTCTGCTAGAAATAGCAATGCGGTGAGGACACACGTAATCTCATCATCGCTCCTTGTACCTTCCGTCATTGTTATCCTGCTGACAGAACTGCACATGCAAGTAGAAGTACATACTAACTTTGAAGAGTAAGAGCTCACAGGAAAAAAAGCCTTTTGCTTCTAAACAATGCATTGATCAAAATATTTTGGTTTTATTTTTATTATATTTTTGGGTGACATTGAGTCATAGGGTCATATAGGGTTCAGGTGTACATTTCTATCATGCACGATTATGTGGAATTATATGGTAAGAGCTGACACTGAGAACTGGCTTCAAAATCCATGATGAGGTGCCCCGAGGCCCTCTGTGGGAGGGTCAGCTCTGTTCTCCTCACTGAGGACACGGTGGTCGGTTAAGTGCTGCCCTGTGGTCCAGGGCAGACCAGGCATGGGAGCTAATGCTGAGTACTCCATTTGAGACTGTGTTGCTCCTCTCTTCATCTTACTTCTCTTTCTCCGACTTCACTTTGGTCTGTTCCTGTTTGCTACACACCGCTGAAAAAATCCCTCTCCTTCTCTGTGGGATCATGCAAAGTTCAGAGGAAGGCAAACTCATACGAAAGGACAGGAACTGAGCTGTTCCCCGTATCCCTTTGCAGCTGGTGGGAGCCATACCTCAGTTAGAGCCTCCAGCTAGTGCCAACAGATTAGACAGAACAGTATGCATGAAAACAAAAGCATCTGAGTGCCCCTCCAGCAGGCTAACGTGGCACCCAGGACAAGGACAGAGAGAGTGGTGAGAAACTTACATGTAAAGGGTTCCACTTCCCAGCCTTCCAGGGTGGCAGAAGGAAGAGAACAAACAATGAAAATAAGAAAATGTCATAGAGAACGTTCTAGAAAAGTCACTGTGCTACACAGAGAGGTTGGGGCACAAGAAGCTTTATTCAAATCAGCCTCATGAGTCCATTTTTTTTAACCAACGAAACTAAATTTTATTGGAAAAGGGATAAATGGGCACACTGCATAGTAACCCTTCTTATAAAAGCAGATAAGTTATTAAATTTGTGTTCAGTGTAAGTATAACCAGAGAAGGACCAAGGGAGACAGAGAGAAGGAAAGAACACAACAAATAATCTATTATTAAATCTGAAATTATAAATGCAGCACATTGGGAATCATCAGTAAAGCAATGCTACAACTTAAAAATATGAACTAAATAGAAGACAATAAACATTTGGTTTGTGTTTCTATGAGGTTATTCTAAACTTTGAAAACATCAATTTTGATGAAATTTGAAATAATAAATAATGTTCTTATTGATTCAGAGCAATTAAGTAACATAATGATCTGAGACATATGAGAAATGGTGAATTTTATCTTACCTTGCCTTTTGAAATAGCTTTGCAAGCTATTTTTATGATCAAGTAAGACCAGAAGCAGTTCAGGCCTAGTATTAGCAACAGCAGTATGTTAAAAACCCACCAGGAAGGATAAGGTCCAACGATCTCCCAACTTTCGAATAGCGTGGTATTTAACACCCTAAGGAAAAGGAGAAAGGTGTCATTGAACACAACTTTTCACTTTGCCTTCCGAGAAACTCCAGGGCCTACACAGAAGCAGGAAGTCAGCTACACCCACTAACCACTCCCTCCGTGCCAGGCCGACCGGGTATTTGGAAGAGTCACCACCAGAACTATTTCCATGAGGCGAACATTCATTTTGATTCTGGCTTGAATAGGGTACTTCCCCATTTACTTTTGTTAGCATTTCTTCCATTCCTCTCCATTAAGTGTTTAGTTGTGATTCTACCTCTGTTGGCTAAAGGGCTTTTTAAGTTGCTTTTGGTGTTCCAGTGAATGAGGAATACCATTCAGTAACATTACACTCCGAGAAAAAAGGATGAATTTCAAAAACACTATGTTTAAACCACATGGTTAGTACAGTGGGAGCTAGAATATACTTCAGTCCTGTTTCCTGTCCTCAAGTGGATTATAGTCTTGTAGGGGAGCCCCCAGATGGTTCTTAATTTTACAAGCCTTCCCCTGGGAAAGAACTGACAATTGAAACATATAGTTATGAAATGATGCCTTGAGATGAGTATTAGAAAGATGTTAAAAAGTTACTAGACTATAATGAACGTCCTTAGTTTTAAGAGCATGTACTTGAGGTAGGCAAAAGTATTTGAGGTCACTGATTCTCTCTGTAACGTACCATCAGGACCAGAATGGAGCAGCCACCTGGGCATGTACAGGAGAGCTGGCTTTAGTGCTTTCCTGCTGTGTCTGCTCCCAAGGCTTCGGAAGTTGACTCAAGCCTAGACTCAGATTGCTGCCACAGGCGAGAACAATACCCACAGAATTTTGGAATCCCTTTTACTTCCTTGTTTTTCTCCTTTGCTGGCTGTAGGGCTGGTTTGGCAATCCAAGAGTGTTGATAAAACTCACCTATGTGTATTTGCACCACCTGCCACTGCAGTGTGTTGCCGGCACCCCCAGGAGAGGTTAGGTGGACAAGATTTAGCGGCTCAGGGGGAGGGGTGAAAAACTCTTGAATGTAAGATACAAACTACTCATGCAAGACCAGAGGGCAGACATGCAGATAGTTTTATAAGAGAGTGAGTGTCATGAGTGCTTTGAGAGAGGTTAAGAAAAGTACTTTATGAGTCCACAAAATAAAAAAGCCACTTATTGCAATTGGGATAAGATATAAAGAAAAAGAATAGATAGAAATAGGTTCCCTACCTCCAATTTCAGCAACCCACACTCACAGACCAGAATGAGAACAGAGTATGTCTCTAACCCTGCCACACTAGTTGTCTCTTAAGAACAATAAACTTGGATATTAAAATTCTAAAATCAACAGTATAGAATTGAATTTGACAACTCATTGGAATTTTATTACTCTATGCTGTAGTAGGATTTGTTCTAGTGGAGGGGGACCAATATTAGGAAATCTATTACTATAATATATCATATATCCATCTGGGTATAAACCTAATTATTTCAATAGCAATGAAAGTCATTTGGTAATATTCAATTCTACATCACTGATATTTAAAATTTAGAACTCATAGGACTTATTTAATAGGATTTTTAAGCAACTCAAATCAGCAGCTGTAATCATATTTAAGAAACATCAATTTTTGCCTTTATAACCAGGAACAAGCCACAAACAGCGAACATTACCATTATTATTTAACATTATTCTGGAAATTCTGGCCAGTAAGTATGGTAGAAAGTCAAAGACTTCATTTTAAATATTTAGACTTTAAATCTTTATAACTATTTTAAAAACAGCAATCAAAATTTCTAATAACACAAAGTGGTAAAAAATTCGTTTTCATTCTTAACACAGAAATTATGAAGTCATTTTAAGCATTAAACATGTTTCAAGAGTTCCTTATGATAGAGAAAAATACATATCATCTCAACTCCATAAAAAAACATATGCACACACACACAAAAGAAATAAAATTTCCTTGAAAGGAATTAATCAAAGCCATTATAGACTTTCTTTGATGGATTAGAGGTTGTGTATATTATCCTCTTTACATTCCTCCATTTTCAAAATCCATGTCAAATAATTAGAAAAAATGCAAGTTATTTGTAAAAAAAGGAATAAACTAGGATAATGCCTAATTGCTGTGTTTATTATAACAGTAATTTTACTTCAAAACTACCTCAGCTTCTTGACATGCTATTAATTTTGCCATCAGCGAGACTGCAGTTTAATTTGCACAGAAAGAGGTCCTGTAGAAATAGCAACAATGATTGCATTATGCTATTCTGTATGCATCAGCCTTTGCTGGATTACAGGTTGAGAACCTTTCTCACCATTATGATTTGCTCGGCTTCATTTGAACAGAGTGTCATGCAGTCACTGGTGACACGGCACTCACGTGAATTTTTGCAATGCTGCATAGGAATTCATAGGCTTTACCATGACAATCTGTGGCACCTCTGACATGCTGCTCAAAAGTAATGGGATTTCTTTGAAAATTCTGTTGGCTGCCTGCAGAGACACTCTGCCTGCAGAAAATACAGTGAGTGCACCCAATGGATGTATCTTTTAGTGAGAAACTTGGTAAGAAAAACAATGTATTAGGTATTTAGACCAGGGAAAGAGAAATCATTATGTCTCCTGGACGCTGAAATAAACCCAGGAAAGAGGGACTGTGAAGCCACAGAAAGTTTTGAGTAAGAAACTGCCTCTCTCTTTTTTTGTGGCAAACTACTAAAATGGTGAATATAGACTTTTATCCTTTCTCAGAGGTTAAGGTTAGGAGTATGTACCTTCATGATGCCATTGCAAATCTCTGGTTATAGAGTTCTGGCTAGCAGTTATGATGAGGAGAGATTTCTGGGAGGGGCCTGGAAGGAGGCTACCGGGATGCCGGAAACATCCTATAGCTCGACCCAGGTGGTGATTATATGGAGTATACAAGGGTAAACATTTACAAAGGTAAAGATATAGGAAGCTGTACTCTGAAGATTTGTGTACTATACTGTATATATGAATTGCGTCTCAACAAAACAAAATGGAAAAAAGTACTCTGTGGGCCAAACACTGCCAATTTGCAACTTCTGGTTTGCATAATTACTATGTCGGTGTCCACCCCCCCCCCCCAATACTCTGTGCTCCACATGTGGCTTCTGAGTAAACAGACCCCCTGCCCCCCTACTAGTTAGCCTACAGCATCAAACCTTCTACAGCTGCCCAAATAAAGTGGGCAAGAGTCTGTATGTGTAAGATACCAGAAAGGATCATCTTCCTTTGCCTTAATGTTGGGCTCACTTAACCACTAGATGGCACATCATGCAAGTGCCAGACAAGCTCCCCTAGATCTATTCTGCCAGATCCTTCTGCCAAAGTGTGGGTCCCAGCACAGAAATCACCTGCTTTTCAGGTTACACCCTTCCTTCCACAAATCTTGTCTAACAACGGAATGAATGGCTCCAGTCCACACTCCTTTCTTCCTGCAGGATTCTCGAGAGAAATGGATGCCTCTGCAATTCACTGGTGACCTGCAGATACACTGGTTACCATCCCCGAGGGCTTGGCCTTGATGGCTTACTTTAATGGATGTTTAATGAATCATAAGAATTTAATGACCATGCCCTGTAGTTATTTTCTCTCATGCTTACCTTTAATGGGTGCTTAATCTTAAATTTGATTATCACAGTTATTATACAGGTTATATGAGGTGGGGGGAGGGGAAATGTATACATTCATGCAGAAAAGTTTACAATCTTTTCTTTAAGCAAAGAAAACACAGTCTTATTTTACTATGATAAGGCCTTACTCATTGGTATTCTAAGCATCAATGTGACATGTGCTTTCCCCGTAAGCCTCCAAATTCAGGAAGTCTCATAATGTCATGCAGCACAGTGTAAAAGGATCTTCAATGGCAGCTCACTCAGAAAAGCTCCAACCAGTGCTCCATTTCTTCATTCCTAATCATGGGAGTGAACTCAAACCTGAAACTGATTCTCTTTAATACGTAAAGTTAGATGAACAGCCTCACTTTCAGTGGATGCTTATGATGAGACCACAGCCCATGGCACACACAAACTTTGCCTCTGCCCCTTCTCCCCTACACCTCCACCAAAGACCTCTCTCTGAGCCTCGGGTTGTTATTTCTGGAATAATCTCTATAAAAATCACAGCAGTAAAATGAGATTCATATCAACTATCCAAGGAGAGCCAAGAGTGCTTGCCTAGGAGAGTTAGGGTCAGGGGGTCACTTCAAGGAGCAGCACATAACGCCAGTGAGGATACCTTAAAAAGAGAAATTTGTTTTTACAATCAAAGTTAGGGTGTGTTTTGCTTCAGAGCTTTTGAATGGTCTTGACTTTGCCTTCCCAGACAAACCTCAATATATTCATGATGTGTGTTTCTCTGGCATATATTTTCACTTGCTCGACACAAAACACAAACGAAAAGTAGATTCTACCTAAAGATTATCGATAATCTCCTGACATGTTTTGTTCATTTAAAAGTAAAGTATGATAGAAAAGCAATTAAATTTTACTCTGAGCAGAAACCACTGGCACTAACACCTGTTAAAGAGCCAGTTAATTAACTCACTGTTATAATTAAGTCTCTTCATGCTGCTTTTTCTAAGGTAATAAAAGCTCCAGGATTAAGCAACGTTTCAGTCAAGGGTTGGGTAGTCAGGGCTGCTACAAGGCTGAAAACTGCGCTTGCAAAGTTCTTTCAACAAGACAGGCCCACCCGCACTCGGATTTCTCGGCAACACTGGTGTCTGTTGGCAAGCTCTCTTTTAGGAGGGTGGTTTCCCGCAGAAGTGATTCCTCTGTCCCTAACAGGAAGATAGACTCAAACAGGGATGAGCCATCGATTCCCCATTTAGCAACGGGCACATCAGTTCTGCTGTATTCCTACCTGAATAAGACATGTGTTCAATTCAGTTATTTTTACTTTCAAGTCATAGCCTGGCCAGACTTAGCCATTGGTCCCTTATATCACAGGAAGTTTGTAAGTGGTGACATCCTGGGTAGGACAGGTGTGTTTCTCAAAATTAGCCATTGCCCTCTTGGTGCCCTGTTTCCTGTCTGTCTACCTGAGTCCCCAACCCCCCAATCTGCCTTTCTATGTTCCTGATCTGCCAGCAATCTGAGTCCCTCCAGCCAAGGCCATGTCCTTTGGGTGTATCTTGATTTCGGTGTGCTTGTTTCTAACCCTCTGCCTAGCTCTTTGTTGCTTACATGCCCCTACACCAGACTTCTACCTGGCTCTCTGTAAGTGCTCTTTGCTGAGTGATTACTACGTGTTGGGCACTGTGCCAAACACGCTTTGTACATTGTTTCACTTCGTCCTTTCAGCACTCCTGTGACACCCCTACAGATAGAATGCTTACACTAGCTGCTACTTCCTGAGCATCAGCTTGCTGCTAGGAATTGGGCTCACCCTTTATCTGCGCCAACACATTTAATGCTCATGAAATAAGAACAATGGGAAAATTATTCTTTTTTTTTGAAGTGATTATGTGACCCCCTGACACTAACTCTCCTAGGCAAGCACTTTTGGCTCTCCTTGGATGGTTGATATGAATCTCGTTTTACTGCTGTGATTTTTATAGAGATCATTCCAGAAGTGAGTAACTATTGCATTATGTTTATTTTACAGATGAAGAAACTGAAGCATAGGGAGTGTAAGTAACTTTCCTAAGATCAGATCAAGCAGGTGGGAGTGAGGTGGGATTTAAACCCTGTCTCCTGGTCTGGGCCCTCAGGCCCTACTGTTCCTAAGCTGACTCTGCACCCAGCCCTCCCAGCCCTTTCTTAGTTCTGCACTCTTGGCCCATGCACAGGGCCAAGCCACCAGCACGTGATGGCAGAGCAAGGACACTAACCACCCCACCCGCTGCTTTAGCTTCTGTGCTCCCCCAACCTCTCTTTTCCTGCCCCTTTCTCCTGTGATCTTTATCTCTTGGGCCCTATCTGGTTTCTGGTGGCCGTGGGAGGCCCTTTCTGCTTAAATGACCCAATTGGGCTCATTTAACTGGTTTCCCCACTTTGGCCCACCCCACTCAACCCTTGTCTTGATAGAATGATCTTCATTACTGAATATTATATAATGCCTTTCACTTTTACCTTGTCATATATGTGAACTATTTAAGATATAAAATCAAAGTTTCTTTCTGAATTCAGCTCAGATTATGGGAGAGCCAGCCCTGTGTCCTTTGATTTGGTTTTCCCTTTGGTAAGGTTGGGGCACATGTGCATCTCCAAATATTCTTTACTTCAAAAAAGGTTCACAAGGCTGGAGCATGTTGGGGAGGGAGGAATCTAAGAGACAGTGAGATTCCAGGGACACATCCTTGCACGTTTTCTAAGAGAGCATAAAACCATCCTCACCCCACAGAGGGGCAGGATGGAAGACCAGGCTCTGAAGCCTCCCCAAACCTCTTCGTGCTTCCACGAAGGGCTGCTCTTTGCTCTCATCCTTTGTAGAAACTGTTCCTAACAAGGCCATCGACGGGCTGCTTCTGGGCCAAGGTGGAACAGAATGCTCACAGCTTGCCCCTGGGTTTCCTTGCCTTCTTCTCCCTTTTCCGTTCCTCTGGGGATTTGAACAGTAGTTTTTGTAGCTGTGAGAAAAAGCTACAACCATACACACATACCAATCTGGAACTCTGTGAGATTCTTTGTTTTACCTTTGCAGGTTCTGAATCAATTAACTCAGTTTAAAGAAGAAAAGCTGGGCCATTCATTCATGGAGTTCATGAACTTGTCCCTGAGGGAACCCACTGGATTCTGGCAAGGAAGCAGAGAGGGGAGGTCTAGTGGCCTGGTAGGAAGATCTCGTCTACAGCATCGCTATTTACAACAGAAACTTTGAGAGGCTGGTCTAGTTTCTGGCTTTTTGGAAGTATCTTCCATTTTGGCTTTCCAGACAGGTAGTTGCTGGAGCCTGGGACCATTTGTATTTTCTTTCTTTCTTTCTTTTTTTTTTTTTAAGATTTTACTTGTTTATTTTCAGAGAGAGGGGAAGGGAAGGGAAAGAGAAAGAAACATCAATGTGTGGTTGCCTCTAGCACGCCCCCTACTGGGGACCTGGCCTGCAATCCAGGCATGTGCCCTGACTGGGAATCAAACTGGCGACCCTTTGGTTCAAAGGCTCACACTCAATCCACTGAGCGACACCAGCCAGGGCTGTGTTTTCCTATTAGCTATTTAAATAGCAACTTTTGTGTGGGAAAGGCTTTTAGGTCAGAAGAGCCTGCAGTATGGTTATCTGCTTGAGTACAGCCCCCAGGAGCGAGGCGGTCCATGCACTACCCAGAGAAGAAAACAAGGAACAGAGCCTCCAGCCCTATGCCTGTGTTCTGGGACTGCTACGTGGGGATTTAAAGTAAGCATCTCTAGAGATGAATGGTAAGAAAACATCAGTAAAATATGTTACTTTCTAGTCCATTGAAATATATTTGTTTTAAGAGAGCTTGAGTAATACTTTCATTGGAAAGATGTTGAAAGAATTTTTATGCTTATTAGATTGAATCTCATTACCAACCTGTAAAGTTGAAAGGGCAGATATAACACCAACATTTTTTTCAGGGGATCAAGATCCTCAAACAGCATTTAATTATGCAAGGTCACAATATCGCAGTTTTTAGTCTAAGTACATTATCTCCTGGTCTCCTTCTCTTCCTATCATTAAAAAAATTTATATGAAAACACAGGTTGTGTACTCCTGATAAATTCTTCAGCAAATAGGAGCTAAAAGGCAGGTTCAGAAGCCATCACGTTCAGGCTGGCAGGCTGGCAAGACAGGAAGAATGAAATCTCTCTGCTTTCTAAAATCACTTGCGAAGGTTCCAACAGAGTCTGGGCTCTTGGAGAATCTCAGCATTTGTCACTCATGCATCACACCCAACCCATTTTGTTTAGTAGAAGCATGAAGAGAGTCCGTGTCATCTTAGAAACTGTGTGTGTAATATAGGTATCAGGACTTCAGGTCGGCCCTACCTCTGTCTGCCTCGAAGCCCTGGGTGTGAGATTTCTCTGCCATATTAAGGATGCAGTAGAATTTTCCAAAAAATTCTGAAAACCAAACAATAGCCCTTTAAGAAATGCAGGCACTCTCACCTAGCATGCACCAACTGGCTGGTAGGTCCAAAAGGTAAGCTTAAGAGTATCTGTTGTTCCTGGTAAACAGACCCTCCTTCCACTTCCTTCCTGACTTCCTTAGTCTTATATCTCTTGTCTCCTTAGCTCTGAGAGTCTGGCCATAGCTGCTCCTGCTTCTCCAGGTCATATTTCCATACGGTCTCCCCAGTGTGTGATGGCAGCTTCCACCCCTCTGGAAACTCGGACTGGCATGATGCACCTGTGTCCTGACTCTGCTCCCCACTCCCCTACACCAAGCCACACTGACTCCTTCCCTTTTTGCTGAGGGTGAACAAAGCAGGGGAAAGGGGGTGCAGGAGGAGAGGAAAGAAGAAGGTGTCTCTCATTCCCACCCAGGCCGTATGAAGCCTCTCCTCCAGCTGGCTCCACGCCTGGCGTTTCTAAACAGGCCAGAAGGAGCCACCTTGTACTGAATTCTACCGACCTTATCTCTGAGAAGGGTTACCAGCACATTTTTCAGCTCTGTTTTATTTAAATATTTCCGGGGTTCAATCTTCAACTTTATCTTAAAGAAATGTCCTAAAAATTTTGTCAGCATTTCTTTGAAGAGAAGACATATCACAGGCCCGCAGTTGGGGGATATCGAACTGCATTATCTCTATTTGCTTCCCGTTGGCAAGAGACACAGTAAACACGTCTTTAACAAAGACTTTCTTCTCCAGAGTAAGCCTGAGTCGATAAAACCCGGTTGTAAGACGCTGAAAATCATGGGAAACCAGTAAATCAAAAAGGGGTGGGGGAACCCTAGGAGAGTGAATATAGAGATTTAGAAAATTTCACTTTGCAGGCTTCGACAGTATAAAAGAAAAATAACAAATATGGAACTATATGTATTGAATGGTAACAAGGCAATTGACCAACAAAAGCACTTATAATCATGGCATTCTGGTTAAAAAAGAATTGAAATAATGTTAATTATTGAAATAACTTCTGTAGAATAGACGTGGGTGGGAATATAGGTGGGAAGTGAGCTCACCCAGCAGAGAGCTGACAGTGCTGAGTACGATGTTTGGACTGAAAGCCGAAGTCCTAGGATTTCAGGCCGTGTCTGCCTTTGCCGGCACTGCGATGTTATGTGTCTTTTTACTCCTCAAGGCTAAGTTTTCTCATTTACAAAGTAAGGGCCTCCGATGAAATCATTACTAAAAGTTCTTCGAATGCTAATGTAAATAGCTTTGTGAATTCTTAGATTTTCATATTTACCTAAAATTTTACCTTTTCTGATTATTTTCTCAGTTATAAGACACTTCATAGGTACAGATGCATTCTTCTTAAGAAATGCATATTCATTTCTCTAAATTTAATAATAACCAGACAACTAAAACCAAGAAAACAAAAGGGAAGATTACACATTTATTTGTTGTTCTTCTAAAAATATGGGAAAAGTAAGAAAGTAGAAAACAAGGCAAAAAAAGCATACAACCCCATCTTTAGGGAGGGACCAGGGAAGGGCCTTGAATAAGTGTTGTGTTTATGAGAACAAGTCTCTGCACCCCCTGCCTCTACCACACACCGAAACAGCATGCAGAGCCTTGGCCATCAGCAGCAGCACATCTGAATCAGCCCACAGTAGCTACAGGGATTCCTTAGTAAGCACTCAGCTCAAGTTGGTTGTAGCCACCAGCTGCATGCCAAGCCTGTGCTCACACCTGATCAGTAGCTTCTGTATACTCATGTGAGCAGGCAGTCAGGAACACATGCGGCGGGGTGTGACTTGTCCATGAAAGTGAGTCCCAGCTCTGGGCTTTCATTCCTGTTTAATTCAGCGAAGCTGAAAGCTATCAGCAACCAGTGTTATTACGTAGTTCTCTTTATCTTTCAATCTCTGTGCAAGGCTTGAAGCATCAAATGTGTGTATGTGTTGGGTGCATAAACTCAGCACCACTGGACACATACTAGTATGAGATACAGTCAACATTCTTAAGACCCTCCTGTGACCAGTGCACTACTCTACCTTAGGCTGAATGCAAAAATGACATCTCCTAAAACTAACAACCAATGCAACTATTTACCTGAGAGGGACTTTAAGATGGATAAGAATTAGCATCTATACTCAAAGACTTAAAAGTAAGTGTAGGAGGATCAAATACATTGGATGTTAAGGAAGAATATCTTAGATAGAATGGGTGTTCCAGGCAAAACCAGCATTTGGAGCAAAGGTATGTGCAGGCTGGAAAAGCAAAGGGCATACACAAGGAATCACAGTTAAACTGGGCACCTGGGAGTAGTGAAAGAAGGAGTGTTAATTGACAGCATTTTTTGGAAGGTCTTTCTTTCTAAGTCTGAATTTATACTGGAAAACAAGAGAAATTCCTAGATAATCTGGGGATGCATTGGTGGGAGGACTTGATTAAGGCCTTGATTTAGGAAGAATCTTATGAAACTGTATTTGGGATGGTTTCCATCAGGAGAGAGGGAATGTGGGGATGGTGGGAAGAAGGCAACTGCAGAGATCTTGGCGAGAGGACCCGAGAGTCTCAGAAACACGAGCATCTCTGAGGAATGTACCTCTTTAAAAACACTGCCCAGTAATTATAGTTCACAGAAATAAGTACCCCAGAATAGTATAGGAAGATTACTAGGAAGAATGAGATTCTTTGTGTGAGAAAGAAGCCCTGATTTATTGGTGGAGGTGGCACTGGGTCTCATAGGAGAGTGTATACCCTCCTCCCCCTCACCATCATCCAATAGTGCTTTGGGTCCTAGTGCAGTACCTGGATGGTGGCAGCCTGCCTCCTGAACCACATCCTCAATCCCTTCCACTTTAGGACAGGTGATTGAGTCATTTGCCAGAACGGGTTAGTAGTTTTGTAATAAATAAGAAGTTTCAGTCCATATGCCAGCTTCTGGAATCTGTTAGTCTGACACTCTTGCCATGACCTGACACTTGTGGTGGCCATTAGTGTCAGTTCTGAGGTTAGGCTTTTGATCAGGGTTACTGCTGTCACCGGTATTTGGACCAGTGACACCCACCTGTCTTCTGCATATATGACATGAAAGCAAGCAAAGGTAGCAAGGGGAGCTTGGTTAATTATTTGGTACCCCAAGAATTATTTCTTGGGAAAGTTAAGTGGAATTAACTTCATTTTTATTAAGTTTGTGCTATATGCCCAGTACCTTTGGGGGTACACACTAGTGGGTCTCAGAAAACTAATCTAATCCAGTTGAGGCACTGGGGTTGGAATATAAATTAGTATATTCTGTTTGGTGGGTAACGTTACAACATATATCAACATGAGCACATCCACTGAGTCTGTGATTCTCTTTCCAAACGTTGGTCCTAAGGAAGTAATAAGGAATTTATGAAAAGATTTAGCTGCAAGGATATTCATATAAATATTATTTATAACAGCAAACCACTGGAGACATCCTAAATAATGTCCAAAAATAGGGCAATGATAAATAAACAATGATTTTCTCATAAGATGGCCAGTAAAATTATATAGCCAACATAATTATGTTATAGATGACTATTTAATAAAATAAGAAAATGCTTACAGGGCAATGTTAAATGAGAAAAGCCAAGCTGTAAAACAATATGTGCAGAATGATCTCATTTTGGCAACGGGAGGGAGGTCATGTTAAGCATATAAAATGTAGGGAGCAAAGACATGAAACTGCCAACAGAGATAGCTGCCTCAGAATGGCAGCACTGGGATATACTTTTCCTTCTTCATTTTCCCATGTTTTATATAATTTCTATGTTTATTTATAATATGTGCATGATCACATAAATATTAGTTTAAACTGAAATCTGAGAAGACCCTATGAGAATGATAATACATAGCCAAGTGCTAAGAAAAGCCAATAAACGTCTCAACTGAGGCAAAGACCACAAGAGATTTTCCCAGAGCCAGATGGATTTCCCAAAAGCCACCTCTGGTGAGTCTCACTGCCACAGGGGGCAGCTTGGCTTGGCCAGATGTGGTTCTCCTCAAAGTCCCAGCTTGCTGTTCCGAATGCGGAGATAGTAGCAGGTAACACTTGCCTGTGGTCGCAGCAGCTGCTGCCCCCGGCCCACTTCCCTGTGAGTGGGAGAAGGGCTGGCTCCCTGCCAGCACTGAGGAGGGGAGGGCTCAGTGCTCGGGAAAAGCAGGGCACACTGGAGCCAGTGAAGTCCCTGTCTGTCTCTGACAGGCCCGTTCACATTGCTCACTGTGAAAACAGATGTTGTGATTCCATTTGAACAATGGAAGCCACTCTCTAGGTTCATTCATGGCTACGGGTGTGGGGACTCAGAGAGGATAGCGGGGCCGACCTAAACACACATGGTAAGCACATCTGATCACTTCTGTCCTTGGAATGCGTGTCTGTTGGCACGTTGGGAGCTGTTTTTGTCAGAGTTCCCAATATTTACAGCTTAATAACTGACCTAAGAACTGTAAAACTTGCCTGGCTTCTGCACTCTCTGTTATTTTATTTCATGATTTTGTGAAAGAAATGTATTTTGCAAGATACGAAGCACAGCTTGTGGAAACGATGGTACGATCCCCACAGTCTTGTCTTGAGGGGCAGGGGGAAATGGAAAAGGAAGTGGAGAGAGGGAAAGAGAAGGTGAGGAATGGAGGGATGGGCAAAGGGCAGGCAGAGAAGAGGATGAGACAGAGAGAGACCCTTCTCCCTACGGTACTTGCGTTTGTCTGTATCTTGAATCAAGACTGGGCCTTGCAAAAACTCAGTGTGGCATTTAATGCCACCCCATTTCTGGAATTAAATGTTACAGTAATGAAAAGAGAGCCACAAGACAAATAGCTGTGTCTTGGAACTTACAAGAGGGATGTCTCTGCAACCTAACCTTAGGGCCTGAAACTTGAAAGCTTCCTTCACTTGTAACTGCCAGGCTGGGAACCTGCCTGGTGTGATCCACATGGGGATGGGGCAGGTACATATTCAGACATTTTACTGAGGAAGAAAGGCATATGAGTGCCTTGCCGTGGACAGAGGGAAGGCAGTAACGTGGCACTGACCACTCAGTGAGGGCATGTGGATTCAGGAGCTGGGGGGCAATGGTTCTTTTGCAGAAATCCCCACAGCAAGCACATCAATGTAGTGGCTCTAGGGATAGCAGTTTTCTTTGGTAAGTCATCTTTGAGTGGTCAAAGACAGTCTGCAGAGTGTCCTGGAGGTTTATCTTAAAAGCAAAAAAATAATTTCACTGAAAGGACAAGACGTCCTCTCTGCTTCTGTTAGCTGTAATGTACATCCAAGTGGATGTGTCATTGTAATTAGAGAAAACACAATATTTTTTTCAAGAGTGATTACGTAAGAAAACCTTTCACTCTTTCATGTTAGTTCCCCTCAGAGGGAAGGAGGAGAGGCTGATGTTGAGTGCGAGGGCAGAACACCGTCAGGAATGCCCACGGTGGACACGTGGAGTGGAACTTGGATCTGAGCCACAGGTGTCGGTTTTAGGGCTCTCATTCCTATGAGCAAGTATCCTTAGCATGGCACGTGGACAGTATTAAAGAAACAAGTCTAAGAAGAAAAATTCAGGAGGCCAGAAGAGCCCCTTAGATTATTCTGCCCAAGCCTTTCTTAGACTGAGGTCACATGAGGGACACGATGGCAGAAAGATGAGCTTCCGCTTGTGCTCTGGTCCCAGGGCTCTCAGTGTGCGGGTGAAGAAGAGTCTGGGGTGAAGCATATAGCAGATGCTCCATAAACACCTTTTTTGGGCTGGGGGGCAAATATCTTTGATTAATTTATAAACATGCACGTGATTTCTGGCATTTGTTTACACTATATATAACATGTCCATTGAAATGATTCAAAATCAGCTTTTAATCGAAATGGTGCTTTCCTAGGATTCAGAGACCAGGTCTCTCCACTCCGCCTTCTGCCATGTGCTGCGATGGACCTGTTCTGCAGGAGGACAGTTCCCAGCCTGGCTGCTCACTGGAGTCCCCTGGGGAGCATTAAGAACACTGACGCTGTGGCTGGCCTCCAAAGGCCTCAGACCATTCAAATGGTCTCAGATATAATCTAGGTTGTGAAGTCTTTAAAAGGTCCTGGGCAATTTCAGTGTGCAGACAGGTTTGGGAACCACTTCTGTGTAGGCTTTTTATTTTTTTTGCTCTCTATTTCCTTCCTTCCTTTCTTTTTAAAAAGCTACAGGCAATCCTGAGTAACTTTTCTGATCTGTTCCTGCTCTTAGTAGACATGCTGGTTAGGGGTCATTTATGATGGTGTGTGCCTGAATGCAATTTACCAGGCTCTGTTCAGCATATTTTAAATCCTGTCCTTTTCCTCTCTCACTTTTATTTTTTGAGCATCAGAATTCCCAGTTTTTGAGGTTTCAAACTGCTCCAACTCAGAGATACTTGCAGACCTCACTCTTCCCAGCTCCTCTTTACCCTCCTTCGAGCCACTCAAAACTTAAGTTTAGCCTCCCAGAATTTTGCAGAAATCCTCCTTTGAAGACAGCATCTGAAGCATGAGTTTATAAACCCATTCAGACTAAAAAGTGAAGCCCCAGGCAGAGGAGGGACAGTGTCCACACCACAGAGAAAGAAACCCAAAGCCTCAAAAGATGATGGTGCCCTCTTTCTCATCCATGTGTAGTTCGTATCAAAAATGATTCCTCACCGTGCAACAATGTACAAATATCCTTCAAAACTTTTATCATGTTTGACATGGGAGATCAAGTCAATTTTTAGTAAAATACAAAAACATTGGAAAAAATTGTTCATGGCCCACTACGCCTGTGTCCTGTGCACACACACACTCAGTCAGCCCACTAGGTACCCAGCACGAAGTATCAATGAGTGAGCATGATTCAGCTCCACCCCTCGATGACTTGGGTCACTTAACATCAACGTTTGCTAAAGAGAGAGCAATGCTTGTTATAGATTTTTACCTGAGGAGCATATTCCCCTTCAGATTTGATCAATATTCAAGTTTCCTAAGAGATATCACTGGGCTTACTATGTTTAAAACACCCGAGATGATATTCAGGGAGTTTTTCGCCTTGATTTTCAAAAAGCAGCTCTTAGAAGGCTCCAGCTAGCAACGCACCAGCTCTGCACCTTCCCCGAAGGAGCCTCTCCCATCGGATGGCAAAATACAAAGATGGACACTGAGATGCCATCTTCATTCATCTGTTTCTCTAACTGGGAGGGTAGACTGGCCCTAAGGATGTGGGAGGCCCTGGGGCAAACCATCTTTTCCTCGCCTGAGATATTACTAACGTGAAAAGTCAGTCTACTGGGAAAGGCCACCGAAGTCCTGAGTGAGCAGCCATGGAGAGGCGCAGGGTGCTGAGGGCAGTGGGGAGCCGTACTACAGCTCGGCAGCAGAGATGCGGAAAGGTTTCCAGCTAATCACCATGGTTAGACTCACTCTCTTTCTTCAAACCTTCTAATCATCACCCACTGGGATTAAATGAAATCCCAAACACCTCCCAAGGTCCACAGAAGTCTCTAATATGGACCTTTCCAACTTTATTTCCTACCTTCTTTCTCTCTCTTATTCATGAAGCTTCTTCCCGTTCCAGGAATAGGCCAACACTGTTTCCACCTCAGGAGGATGGTGCCAATGGTTTCCTGTGCTGGGCCTCTTCCTACCACTTGTCTTTCAATGTGTGTCTATTTCATTGTATTGCAGATACTCTTCCATGACCTCATTGCCTCCCACCTTAAAGCATAAGCTCTGAGAATGCAGTGACTAAGTGCATTTGACCTGCTTTGGATCTGCACAGGCATTGTGAACTCTGTAGTAACTGGGTGCTGATAAGAAAATGGGGGCTACTAATCAACCCCATTCCAAGAAAACTGATGGCTGGCATGGCCCCACCTCAGTGGCCCACAGACTATCCCTGCTGGATACACTGATTTACAAGTACAGACAGGCAAGGCTGCTCCTTGCACTTGCCTTGCAATATTGATACTCATAGGCATAATTTGTCAGTGCATTGTGCCATGATAATTGCTTCTGGTCTGCTTACTGCCGAGACTTTAGATTTAGCAAAAGCATTAGACACGCAACAGAAGAAAGAATGAGAACATTAGGCTCTGAAAATAAAGTTATTAGAATGGAAGGCATAAAGGGCTGAAAGCTCACGTTGAGGCTAACACAAAGTGACTTTGGAAGCCATCTCAAGTGAACACCATCACAGGCAGAACTGAAGTAAATTGCAATACTAACAAAATGCTTTGCATTTTTATCATTATCCTTCATGAGTTGTTTTTCCTCTGCAGAGTAAGACAAATGGCAGTCAAGTCGAAGCTCAGATTTTTTTCTTTAGAGCTCTGACTGAAGGCGGGGCCCTTGATAACTGTGGGGCTGCAAGAATGTGCTCAGCCTTTGAAATAGACACTATGCTGAAGGTGATGTTTTCAGATGCCAACTGTATAATCCTGGGACTTACATGTTATGTACATGCCCCTGGCACCAAGGAACCAATGCTTAGAATGCTATCATTGCTGCTCCTGCATGGTCTTTGAATGAACACAGTGACACACCTCTAAAGTGTGCCGCCTGAGCTGGGGCTGTGGTCCTGAAATAACTCTTTCCTTTATTTCTGTGTAGACTTTGGTCTCATTACCACCATGCTCTAATCAAACAATTGAGCACACAGACAAAACCATTTTCCTTACGTATGTATCTATATGTACAAAGACTATCTATCTATTATCTATCTATCTATCTATCTATCTATCTATCTATCTATCTATCTATCTATCTATCTATCTATAATTGCCTGCTTGGCACCTCCTCTTGGGTATTTATCAGGGACCTCCAAAGCCAAATTTGTTTTTTTCCCTGAAACCTATTCCTCTTGCAAATAGCACCACTACCACCACTATTGCCAACCCCATTATTAAGCATTATAACCCCAGACATATACCATTGTTTCCATCCCAAAATGCTTCAGAGGAGGTTAGGGTGAGTAGGTAATCCACCCAGTCATACAGACAGTGACAGAGCCAGGATTTGAGCTTGTGCAGGGTTATTCAGATCCTGTTCTGTTAACTACCATCTCCTTCCTCCATCAATGGTTTTAACCCTCATTGAATTACTTAAATCAAAATTGCGGTGCTGTCCTTTACACCTTCATAAGCTTTACCCCCTGCCCCATAACCGATGTGGCTACATGTTCTGTCAGTCTTCTGGAATCCACTCACTTCTGTCTACCACTGCTACTACAGCTCTGCTAAACCGCCATCAACTCCTGCCTAGACGGTTACTGCAATAGGCTTATAACGAGTCCCCCAGACACACCTTGTTCCAAGGTATCACAAACAGAAAGACCATGAGAACAATGAAATCATGTGGCACTATTTGATCAGAAAGCAATCATCCAGATAATCTAGAAGATGTGCATTTTTTAAAATTAAACTGTCTCTACGAACAATTTCAAAACACTTTTTCAAGTCTTGAGTAGATCCATGAGTTCCCAGAGGCCAGGCTAACCCAAACTCATTCTTAAGAGGGCAGCTTCCAAGTTGTTCCTCAGGGCATTGTTCTCTGACCCCAAGAATAGACTGGATCCTCACAGCAGCCAATACACCTTCATAATGCTCACTGTTGTAACGCTGTGACTGACGTCTGCCTCCCTAATTGAAAGCTTCATAAGGGCTGAAATGTTTGCCTTTTCACTAATGGTCTCATTACCTACTAGAGTGTTTGACAAACTGTAAGTTTCAAATATTTGTAGGATAAATGGAATTTTTCCATAATTTGAATTGCTTTAATATTTTCTAATTCTAAAACTAATATGTATCATGTAGATATTTCAGGCTATGAAGGAAAAGTTAAGAAAATGAAGTCAATTCCTTTCCATTTTTTTCTTCAAATTGTTCTTGGCTCATATTTATTTTCATCTGTAGAAAACTAGCTTTGTGTGAATAGCTGTTTAAACAATGTGCATGTAACTGAAAATCCATGGGATTTCCCCCTCATCGAGCACCAGATATACTTAAATCCTGGAAAAGGACATAACACTGACCTTTCCCTCACTCTTTTCTACCATACTGAACTTCTCAAAATTGTGTTCTGATTTGACCTGGAGAGTTTAAGGTGCATCCTTCTAAATGCTGGTTCTTCCACACTGCCTCCTCTCCTACATTCCTTCCCATCCTCTCCATGTCTGGCTGGATAGTAGAATCAGCTGTATTACATAATATAAAATTGAGGGTCCAACCATTTGTGCTTAGCAAATATAAAATTAAGTAAAACAGCATAAATAGTGAGAACAAAAGTAAAAAATTTAAATCACATGAAAGAATCCATTATTTTCTTAGCTTACTTGAGTTAAGGAACATGCGTCTTTTGTACCCTTGGATATTCTTAGTTTTTACCTTAGTCAGCCTTTCAGAGTGAGACCATCTCATTGTACACATGGTCAACTTACAGATATATACTCAATTTTTACCATATGAACTGACCTTGGACCTATCCTCTGAATAACATTCTATTCTGTTTCACATCGTGTTTTTTGCTCTTTGCTTTTGCACATGGCGTTACCTTAGGATGGCCTGTCCTTCCCCCCATTTACTATGTATTCATTGCTCAAGACCCAGCTCCAATATCACTTCCTCAGTGAAACCATCCTTGTGTCCTTGATCACAGTCCATCCAAACGTCTACTGGGCCTTTCCTGTAAAACTGTGTACCTCCGTTGGCTGCTTCTGGCATCCCTCTGTGGGTAGACTAGCTGTCCAATGTCAGAGCTGAACTGCAAGCTCCTTGGGGTGAGGGTGTCACGTGCACATTTGTATCCCTGGTGGTTAGCCCTGAGTCTGAGCAGTCCTTCAATAATTTATACTCGGTTAAAAAACAGAACCTCATGAGATTTTCTTTGATCCATAGTTTATTAAAACATTTGTGATGCATTTTCTGTTATAATATTCTGTTCTATGTTTACTTCAAAGTCTATCCCTCACCGGATTATTTATTTAATATATTTGAGCTGTATTCTGAGGAATAATAGTGAATCTTAAACTAGAGTTTAAAACTTTCTGAAGTTCTAGACTTCCATGGTCTTAGCAGAGCACACCTATCTCAATGTCAAAATATCAATTATATATAAAAAAGGATAATTTAGATATATCACCAGAACCAAAAGCATCTATTTTCTGTTTGGTTCCTGATAAACTGCCATTGTTTACTGTTTAATAATCACTGCCATCTGTCACTTAACTTCTTCATACCATCTGTCACTCCATGGCAGAGCAAAACTGAGTCATACCTCTTCTCATTGGTCGGATGTAGAGAGCTCTGGGTGAATGACTGTTTCAGAAAATGATGTTTTGACTTCCATGCTCAACTTAATTTGTCACAGGAAGAATCCTACATTAAGTCAAACAATCCATAACATGAGCCTCTCATTCTGTATGTGTAAAATAGAATTAACTTTCATAATTTGGTTTTCAGTCAGAACTTCTATGACTGAACATTTAAATATGTACCTGAGGGGAAAGAAGACAGTATAATGACCGCCTCACCTCAATACACACTCATGAGCAACTCAATAGTGATAAACTCACAGTCAATGTATTTTCATCTACATTTCCCTCCTCCTGCCTACCTTGAATTATTTTGAAACTAATCCCTGAGACTATATTATTTAGTCTATAAATATTTCAAGGTTTTTTAAAAAACCTAACCACAACACCATTATCACCCATTATGATACCTGTTAATAATAATTTACATTCACCTGTTGAGCCCATTTTGATCCTGATGCAGAAATGGATCTTACTGAGTATTTCCCTATAAATAGCTCAAATGGCTTTTATAAATGATATAAAAGCTGGTCAATTATTGCAAAGTTACCTCTGGGGAAAATGAAAACAACTCATTTCCTGAATCCTGCTTAACACTGAATTCAGCTTTTGGAATAGGTACTATATTCCCCTACACATACAAGATAAAGAACAAAGTCGCAGGCATTCACAATACCACACCGACCTCGATAGCCATTCTTCTTGTTCAGCCTTGCCTAGGGTCGCAGGCCCAGGTAATTTCATGCCGAATTTCCATTGTATATTTGAGCAATTGGTTTTAGACACTGCAATAGTTCATTTTATAATCTCACCCCCCCCATAAATTTCCTATGAATACTGGTATTAAGAATGTGAAAGAGGTAGTTCTTAAAAAAAACTAAACGCCATATTTTTCAAAAGGTCACTGTAAAATTTTTTTCCTTACACAGCAGAGAAAAAAGACAGTTATGAGATGAAGTGTTTTTTTTTTTTTTTGGTTAGTCTAATATTGAATTTTCCATTGTTGGTGCTCAGTCTCTCCTGGGAGTCTCTTAATTGAACGGGGCTTGAAAGGTTTTCATTGTGTTTTCCTCCAACCCTCATGAATTACAGACACATTCATAGTGAATACAGCTCTAATGGAAGATGCTGTCATCCCATTACTCAGTCTGGCCTCTGTCACGATTGCTCTTGCCACTTAAGAGGCTGGCATGCTATCAGGTCAAGAAGAGGTCAATATACAAAGACAAGAAGCATCGCTCTTCACAGGGAACAGAAAAGCAGCAGTAGAAAGAGATGGTACAGCCACCAACTAATGACTGTAGCATAAATTCTAGACTAATGCGTCCAAGCATCAAATGAGATCCACACATTTACAGAGGAAAGACAGCATTAACAGAGTATTGTGGTGGCTCCTAAAGGTAAGACAGGGTGAGGACGAAAGAACTTATGGGATGAGTCAGGTACTAGTGACATGGCCTTCATGTTGCCACCTGCATGCCAGCGTTGTCTTTATGCACGCACATCACCTCACTCTGAAAACCTGAAAGGAAGGTGCTAGCTATCAGGACTCTGACTACGGTGTGCAGCTGAATTACTTGTCATTTTCCCTGTTCCATTTTGAATAGTCAGACTTTTTCTTGACTTGCCCTTATTCTCTCAAAGAACCCTCCTGTGCCTCAGTGCCCTCATCTAACACCCACTTGTGTCAGATAATGTCCTCATCTACATATAAGAGCCATCATTTTCAAATGAGCTAGGAACAGTGCTGTACAATGCTTTGAATTTCTCAAGGTACTTTTTACATGCATTCTCATTTGATACACATACAAACTCTGCCAAGGGGAGCTTTATTGCACTCGCTTACCATGGAGGTATCGAAAGTAGGGAAAAGAGTGGTGATTTGATCAACTTTACTATGAGGACGCTGGTATCAAAATGAAAATTTGAACAGGATTCTTAATTCCTAGTCCAATATTATTTCTATGTTATTTCATTTAAGAGGCCATTTTGTAAATCAGCCTCCAGACTACTGGGAAATAGCTCTCTAATATCCTTGGCTGATGTGATTTCAATGACATTCTATATATATATTCTATACATTTGTCATCATTATCTGATTCAATTGGGAGTAATAGTTTTAGCAATTGAAAAAGTAGTTTAGCCCTGGCTGGTATGGCTCAGTGGATTGAGTGCCAACCCGTGAACCTAAAGGTTGCGAGTTTAATTCCCAGTCAGGGCACATGTCTGCGATGCAGGTCTCCAGTTAGGGGCATGTGAGAGGCAGCCGACTGAAACACATTGATGTTTCTCTCCCTTTCTCGCTCCCTTCTCCTCTCTCTAAAAACAAGATAAGTAAAATTTAAAAAATGCAGTTTAAAGAGGATAATAATTAAAATGATATATATGCACCTTAAAGAGGTACATTATATATTATATATTATATACACACACACTTTCATTCATCAGTTTTTTGACTGGGGGGCCAAGGGTCTTCCTTTTGGACATGGGTTCTCCAGTCAACCTTTCTTGCATATCACATTCTTAAAATGCACAGTCTACACTTTCCACTTTGGGCTTCTTTAAAGTTGAGTGAAAACTTAAGCCATCTGGGAGCAATCTGAGTGCAGACGCTTGCCATATTTTTGTGATTTTCCTCCCAGTCTTTTAAAATTGTTGCATCTGTACATACACAGAATTCTAAAGATACTTTTAGTTTCTACTTAATTTTTATATTTCAGTAGAAGTATTTTGATTTTACACTTATATGGTAATGTGTTATTTAGTATTTTATTACACTGAATAATAAAACATATAACCAGCATAAAGGATTTGCAGACAACCACTTGACTCTTGGGAGGCATGCGGCTCCACCACTGGGGGAGGTTCTCAGGCACCCCACAGAGAGCTGGGTGCATCACAGCCGGCCACATGCCAAGGGAAAAGGAGACTGTCTGTCCACTAGGGAAGAGGGGCAGGTACGGAGAAGGTGGCCAAGTGTTTCTGTTTTGTCTTTTCCTGGGAAGCAGTGTTTTGGGGAAGAAAGAACATTTAGCAAGAAAAGGCTGGCAGAGTGCTGGCTCTGCGTCTGATGGCTTCGGGAAGTTGTTTAACTTTACCTGGGACTCAGGTTTCTCAGTATAAAATTAAAAGAATAAACTAGGTCATGGTTGCCTAGAGCACTGGGAATAGAAAGGATTCTTAGGCCTGGGTTCACTCAGCCCAGTGGAAAATCATGCCTTACTGGCAATTTCTGCTGAAACTATTAACTAGCTAAATGGAAATTCTGTAGATAAATTGATGTTTGCCTTTCCTCAGTTGTAGGAAGAAAAATTCTCAGGTTCAAGTTTTCTGTAAACCTTTGTTATTTATTAAAATTAAAGTTAAAGAAAAATACAAGAAAATTGTTGATCGTGCTTAATATGAGTTTGTTTTTATCCTAAGCATGTGTATTGGAAATGACAATTTTTGGTGATAATTTTATTTCAAACCCATTTTCTGCTTGGAAAGTCATTCAGAATTAGAATGATGGCATTTAAAAAAATGACAGTAGGTCATAGTGTTCTACAAAGATCATAGTATGTCTAGGTCTTTATTCTCTAAACAATTTTGAGAACCTCTGGTTTAGAAGTGTGGTTCTCAACTGGGGCCAACTTTGCCCCCAGCAGACATTTGGGAATACCTGGAGATATTTTTGGTTTTCATAACGCATGTGTATGTGTGTTGCTGGCATGTAGTGGGTAGAGGCTAAGGACGCAGTGATAATAAACAGGATAACTCCACAACACAGAATTATCTGGCCTAAAAGTTAATAGCACTAAAAGTGAAAAACTGTGCTTCAAAGTTATGTTTATAAATGACACAGACACCTGATCAAATGAACATCCGTAAGACAATGTCTTAAAATGCTTCTGATGAAGATTTTAATATCTACTTCCAGATTTATTTTCAGAAAGCAGTATAAAAAAATCTCACAAAATTTTAACCTAAATCTACCTTTCCATTAAATAAAAAACAGCCCCACTCAGTTTTTGAGAATCAGCAAGTTGAAAAGCACCTAGTTCTAATGCAATGACCACCTTCAGTTTATAGCTCAGCCCAAGCCGTCTACTAAGCTTATCCAAGTGCCTTCCACTTCCCACAGCAAACACCCTCCACGCCTCTAAAGAAAGTTTCTCATCTGCAGGTGTGCTGTCATCGTTGTTGGTGGGAACGGGGGACAGGCCTGTGGCTCTATCTATATTCCAAACAGTCCCCCAGCACCCTATTGAGCGTGCTGCAGGAGGTCAACACACTGTGTCCTATGATATACTGGGTAATGGTAAGCTATCAGTGGGAAATCAATTTATTTAAATTTCCTATACCTCCCCGCCTTTCCTTCTCAGCTATGTCAGCCTAGAAAAGTTATTTTTAAGTGCTGTTGGTTTCACTAGCATTTTGTATTCTGCGCTCAGAAACCATTCTGGTCCACAGATGGCCTTCGTGGAGGCCTGAATGAAGCAGTCTGATTAAAAATGTTTTCACATTAAAAAAAAATAAAAATTAAAAAAAATTAAAAAAAATGTTTTCACATTCAATGTAAATAGAAGAAACAGATTAGGGATGTCACCCCCACCCCTGACACACTTCAGAAGCCAACTGTTCTTAAACAAACTTTTAGGAAGCAGAAATGGCTAAGGTGGGTACAATAATTTATAGGCCAAATCTATCATAACCTCAGTTGAATTAGTTATTGACTTTATATTCATTTTGGGGAGGTGGTGGACAGGGAATGGGGGAGAAGTTTGCCATGAGCATCGTATGGTACAAAGCTGTACTGACACTGACGACTGTGAATGAGCCGTGCCCGGAGCTACGTAGTCCTATGTTAACTGGGTAATCGAAGCACTGCTCTGCTCAGCTGAGGAGGGGTGAGACATCAAGGTCACTGCTGTCACCCCACAGAGCGCATACTCGGTAAAGAGCGGGTCTGCGTGAGCTCGATGGAAGTGTTTAAATGGTTGTATTTGTGGTTGGCTGATTTTTAATTTTTTAACTCATAGGCCTAACTTTCAGTTTTTTAAAGATTGTCCCATTTTATGCTTAAGGAGCTGAAATTCTCCAGTGTCATTTGCCAGGATACTGATTATGTGTAAGCAGGGGGATTTTTTTTTTATCAACAATAAATGTCTTGCACTGTGAAAATAGCAGCTTGACTCCCACATTCACTAGCAGCAGGAGGCATGAAATGGATTGGCCTTTCTGAATTACTCCTGAATGTGCTGCAGATGCATACAGATAGATCACTAAATATAAACCTAATTGCTTCTCTCGTTTGTTTTTGTCTCACTTCTAAGCAACTTATAAAAGCAAACTATTTATATAGGGTGAGTTCTTTATCACCATGTTCTTCAGAATAAAATTAAGTTGGAAGCAAGGCAATGTATATTCCAAAATGCAATCTGGTCAACCCTGTTGACTACCGAAATTTGTAACTGATAGGCTGCCAAACCCTGTGATAAAGAATGTGAGAACACAAGGTAAATTCAGAAGGAACAATACAAAATAAAAACCATGGAGAAAACATAAAACTTCAAAATACGGGATCCCTTCCTTTTACCTGGTGCATCTGAGAACCTCTGAGCACCCCCCACAAGGTGAACCCCACAGCCAGTCACAACAGAGAACCCGATCGCACACAGCTCCCTTGGTCTACTTGGCTGGAGGCGGGCCACGAACAACCGACAATCCCTTCCTGCTAGACCCACTCGTTTGTCTTCTTTATTCTATTTTTAGGCTAATACTGACTAGATTTAGAAAGTCAGAGAAACACTGCATTCACTTCAAGTTCTGAGTGCAGGAGGTCATCCCATTCAAAGCCACATTGCCACCAAGAAAAAGCCATTTAAAGTGAATCCACTTACGATGGAATATAAATTTCAAAGAAAACAGTGAATAAAAGGGCCCATAAAGACTTTTATTTTGAGATATAAGATCAAATTTATAAAAGTGAATTTCTTTCATCTTCCATGTAGTCTAATTCAGGTTATAATTGCAACTATGTTCTAATTCTTAGAGCAAACTAAAAAAGAATCAAATGTTGACTGTCGGGGTCATAAAACTGTCCTTCAAATCGAGTGGTGTAGTACATGACTTTTTAAAAGAAGATGCAAGAATATCTGAGGGCTTCAACCTTTTCCCTGACAACACTTTGAAATTCATATCTTTCTTTTTTTGAAGTACTTGTCACATCACCATCCTTGTTGATTTTTCCATTTCTCAGTTGTTACATGGTCTGCCACCTCCTCCTGTGGCAATGGCTTTGGCATGTTTTAAGCAGAGTCCAGCATCACTCTCACTGACCTCACAGAATTCTTGCCTATGATGGATCATGTACAGCTTCGCTGGGCAACTGACTTGTGTTGCTTTACATTCCTCTTTCATCTCACTAGACGAATGAGAAAGGCACTAACGGCGTGAGAGGAATATTTGAGAGGGCACTAATCTTTAAGTGGTTAATTCATTAACAACATGGAATGATGGGATTTTTCTTCCTTCTACAATCCCCTAATTGCTGATGAAATTCCAGGTGGCCTGGACCTTTCGTATTTAACTTCAATTGGTCTTTGAAACTGCTTTGCATTCTTTCAGACCTAATATATTGAACTGGAAATTTTTTACCAATAAGGAATCTGAAGCCTATTGATACTGAGCCATCCCAAAGTCAGGGGCAGAGCCAAGGCTAAGGCCACAGTTAGCCTATTCGTGGCTTTAGTCCTCAGACTACACTGCCTATTGATTCCCTGTGCAGAATGAATTACAGCAGAGAACACTAGTAAACAGAAGACATACGTATTTCTATTCTTGATCATGAAGAAAACTCACTGTGGCCCTAGACAAGCCGTTTAACTTTTCTGGGTGTCAGTTTTCTCTGAGGTCTTATACACCAGAAAATAATTATGGTTTTTGATTTGTGGCTCCAAGGTCACCAGGAGAATTTTGCTACTACCCATTCAGAGAGTAGGTATGCCAATTGGGACAGTCACAATACAATACATAAACTGAATCATTGGTATTCAGTGGTCAAGGTCCCCAGGAAGTGACTACAGTTTACTGACAATTGGCTCAAAGGGAAATGAGGTCCTGTTATAGCTCTGTTCTCATTTCCCAGAACCTTTCACCCAAATCCAATGGAATTCCAAGATCTTGTCAGATATGACCTGGTTTTCTTGTTAAAGAAACTAGAGACCATCAGGTATCTTTCTGTCACGTGCCTCTCCACTTGTCTTTCATTCTCTTTTTGTTCCTTGTCTCATGCTTCAGAAAGACAAGTTTCCTACTTTCAAAAGCCTATCTTTCCACCTGGCTGTTAATCCTCTGGGATCCTGCTTGCTCAGATTATCCCTTTTTTCTTATCACCAGGATCATCAGTCTCTTCTTCTCCACAGATGCAAGGAATTATGGGTGTGGGAGAAGTCATCAAACCTGAACCAACACTTTGGATGCTTGCCTCTCTTCCTTCACTTCTCTGAAAAGCAGAACTCATCTGATTCACTAACACCTACAAATACTCTTTTTCTAAAAGAAAGCACAGATGTCCAGTATCCTATAAAAATCTTTATTCAACACTGTAATCAATCTAATGATATCTTATTTCTTTCCTTCTGTACACTTTAAATTTTTTAAACAAGTCATCTGTGTCCACTGTCTCTTCTTGCCCACCACTCACTGTCCCCGTCCCCCTCAGAATCCCCTGCAGTGCTGCTCATTGGAAGCTCACCTACCCACTTGTAATTGTAAACTCATAGAAACAAGACATTTTAGAGCTAGAAGATATCTTTGGTACTTACTTCAATTCTTTCATTTTACAAACCAAGAAGGGCACATGTACAATTTCACATGACTAGCGGTCTCATTTGTCTTGACCTCCCTTGCAGTATTTGATATTGTAGGCTCCTTCCTTTTTCTGAACATCGGTTAAAATATATAAACTATTGTCAATGATTTTTTTCCTCATTGTTTCAAATAGAAGGCCTGAGAAGCTTTCCTGAAACAAGCCACCTTAGTCATGAGACAAGATGACTATCACATGTGTTTGTTTCAATCCAGATTCTTCAGTGAGATCCCTGTTACCCCTACTGACAGCCCTTCACTATCACATTTCCATTCATTTTCAAAACCATCAAAATCTTTTGTTCTTGATGGAAGAATTCAATATAAATATACTTAGACTTTCTCCTGTGCTGGGCATGAACTGTTTATACCCTAGAAAAAAATAACTTTATATACTGCTATTCGACTATTAGATACTCACTTAGTTACATGACCATTCTAGTAACTAACATACCTTGCTGCCAAACCTTTTTTCTCCTTTCTCCAAAGAGACAGTGCATCATTTTTACTGCCAAGGATTTCTCAGATGTAGAAACAATAAGGAGCAGCAAGTCATCACTGCACACCAGAATGGGGACATGGCGATAATTTGAAAAGAAGAAACTAACCTCTCTTCCCGCTTTGCTTAGGGGAAAACTGTCTGGACCTGTTCTCAAGTGGTATGGAAATCTACTAGCTATTTCTCAAGGTTCTCAAGACACTGTCCCAGGGAAGCATATCCCGAGCGTGGTGAGAAATGATGGTGCTCACGCCTGACGTCCGCATAGACGTAGTGTAGTGTAGAGACTCTCCAGGCACAAAAAGTGTCAGCCAAGTACAGTTTTAATAAAACTGTTAGGTCTTCATGTACATGCAAGGGAATTGCCTTACCTGACATCTCAAAGCCAGTAAGGCCAATTTACGTGGAAAATACATCGTTCACTGTTATTCCTTTTACTCTTTTGCAGCAGGCAGCAATCAATAGTCTCTCCACTTTTTAATTACTGAAAAGAAAAGCCCCAGGAACTATGGAAGCAGCTGGTGTAGTATTTATTTGATGTTGATAAGAGTAAGCAAAAGCTTCACTAATGAAATACATAAATAAAATATATAAATATCAATAATACTTAAGATATAGATATTTATATCTATAAATATATATGTAATAAATAATATATATTTATGTATAAATATAGTTATTTAGATATAGATAAATGAGATATATGTTCATATATGATGAATATATAAAATACATATATAGCCCTGGTCAGATGGCTCAGTTGGTTGGAGCATTGTCCCAGAAACTAAAAGGTTGCAGGTTTGACTCCTGGTCAGGGCACATGCCTAGGCTGTAGGTTCGAGTTCCTGGTCATGGCATGTATGGGGGGAGGCAACCAACTGATGTTCCTCTCTCACATTGATGTTTCTTTCTCTCTCTATTTCCCTTCCTCTTTCTTTAAAATTAAGGCTATATCTTTGGATGAGGATTAAGATAAAATAAAAAATGAAAAAATATAAAATGTATATCCATCTATCTTTATCCATCTAATATATGCACAATAAAACACCGCTTTATTTCACCTCTTTGAAGGAAAATGGGCCAGAAGATAAAAACAAGCAATGATCCTAGTTGTACATGCAGTTATTTCCAGAATAAGGTAAGCTTTCATCATCTTCCCCGAATCTTTGAAGAATGGTTAGAAATTAATCTTAAAAAAAAAAAAAAACAGTCACAAAGTCACAAGTCAGTATATCCAGTGTGGGCCACCCAGTCTAGTCCCCTACAGTCTGCCTGAAAGAGAGCTTGTTCCAAACACTAGCTTGAACGGACAGCATGTTGGGGTGGGCCAATTATGGTAGGGGAATTAGTTAGAATATGTGGCTTAAGAGAAGAGGGAATTTAAATAAGCATTGCTCTGGCATTCAGAATATTTCTCCCTGGTTTAGGGAGAAAGAAAATAAAAAGGATGATATTCTGTCATAGTGCAATAAGTAAACAAACTACCTGTGTGAGGAGAACACCTTTATGAAAGTGAATTCCAAATCAAGACCTAGAATACCTCAGAGAGATGTACTGTAAGATAAATCGGCAAATTCACAGTGCATACGGTATTGTCACAGTACTGGGTCTGAGGGGGAGAGTGAGACATGGCCCAGCCCTGTTGTAACTCACTGCTCAGTGGAGACCCGTGACGAAGAAATGAATAATTATCAAACAATAGCACCAGAACTGCGCTTGAGGAAAATGCCATGTGATTGCTACTGAGAGTAGGGGACTCAAACATCTAATTAAATTTTTGACTGGGGTGGGGGGGACACAATGTGAAATAAATGCAACTACAAAGCTCGGAAAAGGAGACAGGCACGAGCTCCATGAATAATTCGCTGCTGAGAGAGACATTCAAGCTCTTTCTTCTGCACTTCACCTCGGCAGCTTTAACCTGTTTTGTGAGGCACCTGGCTTATTTCTGGAAGATATTGTAGACTTAATGTGCAGGAAAGGGTTTTGACTCTTTTAAATAAGTTGCTGACTTTGCAAATTGTGCTCCTAACATAATGTGGTATTTTGGGAAAGGGAGGTAATTTAAGAGACTTGTACACAACGGAAAATTTCTTCAATGTTTCTAGTTAGCTCCGAATTGACTGAATGAGACAAGTTCAAACGGTACTTTAATTAATCAACTTAAAATATTAATTGCTTTATCAATGGCTTTGCCATTCAGTAGCAGATAAGAGATAAGATTTTCTTATCTCTTGGGATAAGAGATAAGAGATTCCTTGGGATAAGAACAAAAACAATTGTTGAACTAAAATCTTGATTAGTGGAAGTACCTGGGTTAACATAATGACAACCAGAAGATTTTCCTTATTTTCTTTTGTTCATTTATTATTGGTCAAAAAGCATAATAGTCACTGAAAAATATTCTACCATTATTTGATGGTTCATAATCTTGTACTGCTTCAAGTTCATATCTTTACCACCAACTATGATTGCAGAACACAGCAGTGGAGAAGCTAGGAGACTAGGTTGGAACAGAGGTGACCCAGGGTGCTCCCTGGAGGCTATTTTGGGAAATAATCCCAAATGTATGTTTATTTAATTAGCATATACGATTGGGCAGTAAAATGACATTCAATAGACTATTCCATTTCATTAAACATATTTTACTGTATTTACATTTCAATTAAAAAGACAAACTAAAAATGTTACATAGCCAAAATAGTGCCTTTTTATCTTTCAGAATTTAAAACCATTTGGAATTATTTTAGCCTGGCCATTGCTATATGACACTAAAAAATGGAACGTATTTAGAACCATTTCTTCAAACAAATTTTGATAACTATTTCAATGAATGCTTCATACTACAGATCATCATAACCACTAAATATATAACTCAAAGATCACAATACCATGTATTAGCAATTGACAAATCAAATTACATATTATTTTCTGACAACTCTACTTAAAGCACAAGTTGGGACTGTATAGAATAAGTATAAGACAGCAGTGTCTGTGAAAGTTAGGTGTGCATTTATATGCTGTCCATTAAAAAGGATCTAAGACAGTGAAGCTGGATTGGGCAAGTTGCTTGGAGAGATGCAGAGTTTGCTATGAATTTGATGTTGGCACCTAAACTGACACTGATGGAAGCCAGGTGAGAAGTCCCTGACAGTGGGGGGAACAATGAACTGTCTAGGGCCCTCAGACGTCATTAAAAAGTACTAGGTTGGGTTGGTGTTTTCTTACTCACTTTCTTAGGTCATCCCATGGATGGAGGAAAGATGCTCTACTTCTTTTTATTCCCCTTCTCTTGGACAGGTGCTCTCTTCCTACCCTGTCCTGGAACCTCTCAACAACTTCCTTTCTTCTTTGTATCCCACTAGTCAGGGGCCACCAAGCCCCATGTACTCACTACACCCTTGACCAGCCTCTCCTAGGCACAGTCTGCATTTTCAGCATATCCACTTGTTTTATGATTTTCTTTATATATATATATATATAAATTTATGTATATGGTTATATATATATATAAATTTATCTATCTATATCTCCTGTATTTATAATTAAGCATTTCTGTTTATTATCTGCTGAAGACAGGCCATATTTATAAAATAACTGCAGGACTTTCTGCCTATAAATTCTGAGCAAAATGATTCAGTGACTAAAATGTTCCTGCTTTTGAAAGCTACTGAGTCATTGTCTTCTTTGTCTTCTTTGACTGGCCTATTGTGTATCATAAGGGAAGACATACGTGGGCTGCAAAATCTCAGTCGTGACTATGCTCAAATGCATGGGGAGTTCTAAGATTTCATTCATTCACCTAACAAATATTTTTTGATGCAGTGCTGGATGTTCCTGGGCTGACGACCTAATCAGTATTTACGTCCCTCACCCACATTGTGCCTGACGCACTGCAGACTCGCTGTGAAGTGCACTGGAGAGAGCTATAAAGAATAAGGGGCCCCTTCCCTATGAACAATTTGCAAAATGTTTGCTCCCTTGTCCTAAAGACATAAAAGGTTGAATAATAATACTTGATAAGCTATATCTTCCCAAAGAACAAGGTGACTCCAGGGATGCTGGTGATGCTGTGGTTCTGTCTCCTTGGCTATACTGCCATCCCAGAGGTGACAGTCAGAGGCATGGATGAAGTTCTAAGAATGAAAGGAAACAGCCAGGGTGGCCTCCATCTATAGTGCCATGGAGCCCTGCACACTGGGACTCTGCAGGGAGGGTTTCTGGGATGGCTCAGGGACTGGTCCAGACTGGGAAGTAGGTAATGGGAAGGCAGCAGCTGTGCCCAGGATGAACTCAGGACTGTTGAAAAGGGGCTTCACGTGGATAGAGCGGCAAACTGGCAGGAGAAACCCTGACAGGACCACAGCTGGGGAGGTGAGGCTGAGAGCTGGAGGAGGCGACTAGCCTCACATACAACTGCTCTTCACAGAGTGTAAGCGAATGGAAAAGAGCTGGTGTGGGTTCTCCACCTGTTATGATATTTTCCATCAAGCGTCACTTTCAAATAAGTGAGAAACTTGATCAAATATACAGTTTTCAAATCTCTGACCTTCACATTAGACTTTATTACTATGCTAGATATTTTTAAAATAGAAGTAATGGTCATCTATTTTGAATTTTTTCTAACACTTTGAGAAAGTGATCTTTTAATTTTTTTCTCTTTTCCCAGCAAGTGTTCTCTGTAGTGATAGGGAGGGAGAGAAAGATCACTCAAGACCATTAATTCTGTGTAGAGAGCACTACTAGCATTCTGCATTTTTCTGTTGACTCAAGTCAGAAAAAGAAAAAGGCCCCTTGAGAGCACAATCTGTCCCCTTGCACCTCCAGAGACAATATTAAGAACAGTGGTGTTTTTGCTTAAGGTGGACAATACTTCTAGAGAATACCCAAAGGCTGAATACATTTAATACATCACTCCATTGCCTACTCATCAGACTAATTTTAATGCTCTAGCCCAGGAGTTGACAAACTTCTATAAAGACCCAGCTGGTAAATATTTTAGGATTAATGGGCCATATATTCTGTCCCAACTATTCAAGCTACTGTAGCAGAAAGCAGCCAAAAACAGTATGTAACAGATGGGAAAGATTATATTCCAATTAAACTTTATTTATGAAAACAGGTGATGGGCTGATTTGTCCTACAGGTCATAGTTTGTTGACTCTTGGGCTAGCCCTTCAATCTTGAAATCATATTAAAATTATTATGTTCATATGAAGAGATAATATATTTCAAGATATATTGTTTTCATCCATTCTACCCCACTTTAAAAAGGTATTTACTGATACTAATATATATATTATTAAAAACATGCCCAAGCACCTAATAGCCAAAGATTACAGGTTTCATAGTTTGTCTTTCATATATATTTAACACAAACCAGCACTAAGGAAAATTTCAGAGAAAATCCATCAAGGGATTCTAGAGAAAGAGAAAAAAAAATCCAACTTTTCCAAATTTTTGAACTCTGAGACTAAGATATTCAGAAAAGCATATAATTAATAGCCACACTACTGTGGTAAAATGTATTTTGAAAAAAAGTCAGAGAAGAAGATGATATTCCCATATACATCTGGATGAATTTCAAATCTTAGTATGGAAAATGGTAAAATAATGATCTAGAACACTCTGTACTGTCTTTTTTTCTTTTTAACTGCAGAGATCTTCAGAGAGTACAAATCAGCAAATAATTCCCGTATTCTGCAGGATAGAGAACAACAGAAACATTCTGAGAAGTCACGTGTTTCTGTCAGAACAGCAGCAGACCATTTAAGGCTCATATTTGATTAACTTTCCTGCAGTCCAGGGGCTGGCACTCGGTAAAACATGAATGGGGAAGTGAAAAGTCATCACTGGGCCACAGGAAGAGGTTCTGGCAACAGTGGTATGCCCACTGTTGTCTGGGCAATGGCTTGTGAACCTGAGCTACCGAAAAGAACTAGCCTGATGTGTTCTTGCATTTTATAAAATGCTGTGAGATTCTCTGAATAGTACTGGTTATTTGTGGTGGCCGAGGATAGGGACAGTGACTTAGGATGTGAGAGAATAAGGCAACCCTATGCATGCTTACTGAGTACGGAGGACAGAAGTGACTAAGACCAGACTTTTTGAGTCTCATAACTGGAAAGGAAATTTGAAATTTTATTTCCAAATACCTACAGTTATAGTTCATTGATCTAGACTAATTAGAGGGTATAAAATATAATAAAAATTTCTGACCACATGGCCACAATGGGAATTTCCATCTTTAGCAATTTATTTTTAAAATGCTTAATATTTCTGAAGTACTTTGTAGTTATGGATCACTGCTACAAACAGTATTTTATTTGATCCTTAACATTTCCTGGTAAGGTAGGTGGAACAGCGGCTATTACTCTCATTTTTCTGATGAGGACACAGATGCAGAGAAGTGAAACACCTGGTCATTAGACACACAGTAACAGGAGAACCATGACTCAAAGCAAGTCCCCTTTCTATTGGCTGCAGCGCGCTGCTTCACGTTCAAGATCTTTGTGGATTTGGCTTTTTTTGTTACCAGATTCTAATGTATGGCTAAGGGATGATACTTATGATACAGTGTTTTGGCTGGGGCAGAATGATTAGGACAATTATTTTAAAATGACTCTTTTTTATGTAACAACTATCAAAAATATATTTATCACTAGCTTTATGGCTTACCTCTTAAAGATGATAATATTATATCGTAGGAAGAACAACTGGAACTTAGTACTTGCTGAATTGAACTGCTATCAGGAGACCAGCATCCAGAGAGACTAGTAAATCATTGACTAAATGGTTTTTTTCTGTTAAATACAGGAGAAACTGCACCTATTCACTTCACAGTGATTTAAGGAGCTCAACTGGGAAGACAGCTGTGAGGCCATTTAGAATAAAGAGTACCTAACTCACACTACAAATATTATTGAGTAGCTATTGGGAGCAAGGCATTGTGACAGATGCTATAATGAGACTGAGCACCATCTACTCTATGCCAGTTGGAGCCACAGTTTCATGAAACATGGGAAGTTAGCAGCACAGAGCTTACGCACAGATGGAGCTGACGGAAGACAGGCGCAGGTCAGTGAGAACGGTGACAGTTTACGATGACGGGATGGGCTTAATGTCAAAAAGGATCGAATCACTGACTGTCCAACCACAAAGTAAGGGCTAAACTACGTAGACCGTTGAATGGATGCAGTCATGTGAAACACCTACCCAATTTTTAAGATTCAGTATTTAATAAAAGAATACAAGTGTCTCAGTTTTTAATATGAATTACATGTTCAAATGATATTATTTTGAATATACTGAGTTAAATAAAACATTTAAATGCACGTCACATTTTAAGTATTATTTTTTAATGTGGCTACTAGAAAATTTACTATCACTATGAAGCCTGAGTTATATTTTTACTGGGCATGGCTGTTCTAGAAGGCTATACTGAGACCAAAGCAGAAGTCTGGGCAGGGCGCGGTTCTGAAAAGGCTGCTCACATGCATGCTGTCTTTGTGCGGCAAAGACACAAGTGGGCCAAAGACACAGCAGAGAATGAACCAAGAGTTATTAAAACCGCGAATTACAAAAATTTCGACGGCTCACATGGGAACACAACATAGTCAGTAGAAACACGGAAGGTACGGCCGTTGATTCCAAAGTGGCTGGACTGAAAAGTAAAAGAAGTAGAGGGCACAACTGTTGTGTACTTCCAGTAGGGGCACCAATATTTGAAGGAGAAATGAGATGAAATGCCTGTTAGAACCGAAGTCCGATCTACGTCCCGCACTTTCCCTCCAGTCACCAGTGACTGCGTCACACAAAGCTCTATCTATAAGGCATTATCAGCTCATCGAACTCCTTAGTGTACCTCAACAAAACATTTAATATTGAGGATCCATTTATATTTTTATCTCCAATAAATGGCCACAAAAAACTAATAATCTCTAGGCTCTCAAATTATGAAACAGAATACTGAAGGCACCTGGAGGGATTCAGCTGCAAGTGCTCCAAGAAAAGCCCTATTGTCCACCTGAACTCTCAGCACCCAGCCTGGTACTGGTCACATTGTAGATGCCCAATGAATTCATTACATACATTAAAAATGGTGGTTTATTGGAAGGTTAATGGTCCACACCTACACAATGTGGAGAAGCAAAGAGCAGAAGCTGTAGAATGGCAGGCTCTGTCTTGTGGATGGATGATCAAACGCATGGGGTGAGTACTCAGACATCAGGACCCGGGAGCCAACCCCTCCTAAACCCTGTTTAGGAGACCCGATTTTAGGTCTCCTAAAATCGTCATGCCAGATGGGACTCGTATTCTTTTTTCGCCCTGCCTCTGCATGTGCAGAGGATGTCTTAAACACAGAGTAAATCTTGACTTTCATAAGATCTTTGACCTTTCATAAGTCTTTTATTACACATTAAAAATGTGGAGAAATAGCAGGCATGATATCAGCAGTTTTAAGACTTTAATAAGTAAAGAAATTATAAAGAAAGACTGGTGGTTGAGAAATTGAGGTCAGCATGAGGAAATCCTTCAGTAGTGTTTTAGGGGTTCCTCTGTGGCAACATTTTCTGCAGTGGGTTGAGGGATGCAGGAATGGCACACAGGTGAGGAGCATAAAGGTGGAGGAATCATAGCAGTTCAGAAGACCCTACTATTAGGGGTTATAAGAACAGAATATCTGAAAACAGTGTGATGAAATCTAACAGAAAGAAGTATAGTTTGTATAATAAAGTATACAAATAAATCATAATTAGAAATAAAAATGCACAACAACGAAGTAAATGTAGGAAGACCAAGTCTGGCGGTGGCGCAGATGTTTATGGGGTCATGCCAGCACCGAGGGGAAGCTGTGTAAAGCCGGTGCAGTGGCAAGCTGCATCGGGAGAAATGCAGTAATGCAGCTCGTTCTTAGCTCTCTTATACTGTGTACCAGCCAGGCCACATTTGGAACATCATGACAAGAGGAATGCTCAGAAACAAAGGAGAACAGCAAGCAGAAACAAATGAAGGGATTAAAGAAGCTTTCAGATGAAGGGGAAGCTTACGAATGATAAACTAGAAATCTTCACGTTCTTAAGATTTTTCTATTGGAAGTGGTAGCATATACTGAATCTCTTTTCCAAAGGCACGATTTTAAGGAGGGTAGAGGCCCCAGATCTCTTTGAGAATCTGATAAAGCCATGGGCCAGCCATCCCCAGGAAAAAAATTACACACATACGTGTTTTTCATACAATTTTCAGGAGTTGTATAGCAGAGTTAGAACTACTCTAGCTTAGAAGTTAGAAGGACCCAGGTTTCTGTTTCACAATAAGAAACTACTTCTCCTTTGACTTGTAAAGCAATACTTCTGATCAGAAAACTGAAAGAATCCTAGCCTGGGAAGAGAGAGTGGGAGAAGAACGTAGAGTCGGTAGCCCACAGAGTCCCGCCGAATTCTAAGATTTTCCCCATCTAAAAGGAACTTTTGCATTAATGAAAATATGTGAACACTATTTGTTGTTGTCATTTGCATTACAATTTTAAATACTAACAATATCCATTGCACTCTAGAAATTGAAACAGGGTCAAAACAAAGGTCGTCCAGGCACTTACATGATTTATGGACACATCTGAAAACTACAGGTGCCCAGCTACACCTGGGTGTGCAACCAGAAAGCAGCAGGTATGTAGATCATTTCTTGCATTACAAATAATAAAATATTTCTCTTCTCAGGCTGCCTTTTGAATTGCCTGTACTGAGGGGCATGGTAGCAGAAGCCCTACAGCAATGCAACATAAGCTCTGGCTTTGCATTTCATTACGAGGATTTTTCTAAGGAGCTACTTGACGCTATCATACCAGACATACTCATGAGGTATTTTTTAGTAGCATTACATACTTTCTATATTTTGAGGTCTATATTCTAGGTAACTCATTAATGTTACACATGAAGAGTTTCTTTTTTTTATATATATACACTAACTGCTGGGAAGAAGAAGAAGTACATCTCAATTTTAATTCTACCCTTAAAGGAAAACAAATAAATCAAAGTACTTGAGAGTGAAGCTTATTTCTTTAAAACTCAGAAATATAAAGCAGGAAAAGTTTCCTAATATTCTTTTGAGATATGATTCCTGAGTTTTACTTGAATTTCTTTTACTTAAATTCTTATCACTAGTTCTGCTAATAATCTTGAAAGATTGCACAATCCTGAAATAATTACAGACAAATTATACTCAAAATGACTTCAGTGTTGCCTCGTTACAACCATATACAACTATAACGAGGTATTATAGGTATTATAAATGCCTGCTGGCTCCACGCAGTACTGCTGCTGGGAAATGATTCTCACACCAAGTATGACCAAAAGGGCTGCAAGCCTCAAGGAGAAGCTATGTGTGTGCACGCATGCATGTGTGTGTGTGTGTGTGTGTGGTTAATTTGTGTATGGAACACCAGTGATAGATGTTACTCACTTAAAAGCCCCAACTTTATTTTCCTATGGGGGCTGAAAAGTGAGGTATTACTGCATCCCTTCATTTCTCAGCTGTCTCCCATTTCCATTGCTTTAATTTTCCATCGAAATCAATTTCTCAAAATGGAAAAAAATTCTGCCATCAATGGTAGACTTTAAGATGTGGAGGGATCTTTTTTTTTTCTAGTTCAAGTAATAGCTTTCCAAAAATCAATTAATGACAGTGGACCTATTTTCTATAGAAAGGATTAACAAATTTCAACAAAATCTGTCATATTGTTTACTTAGCTCTCAACAAAACAAACGCACCCAGACATTCAGGGGCCACAGAGTTTTAGGGATTCGTTTTAGGTTATTCTTTCGATCCGCTTTAGCGATAAATGCAGCTGACGAGCGGAATTATATAGGAGAGCGGTTCTCAAACTTTAGTGTGGAGCGGGATCAGCAGAAAGGCTTTAGAAACACAGACTGCCAGGCCTCTTCTTCAAAGTCTGTGATCCGGTCAGTCTGGGCCGGGGCCCAGTAAGGGGCCCGCCTGGTGATGCTGCTGCTACCAGTCCGGGGACAACCCTTTGCGAACCCCTGGTACAGAAGCACCTCTGGAAGACAACTGGTTGCAACGCCGTATTTCCTTTATTGATTCCAACTTTCGTGGCTAAGCTTTTTGAATCATATTCTAGACTGGACCCAAAAATGGAAGACGGTTTTCTGGGGCTTCAGAACCTACACAGCCACATCTCCTCTAACTGTCCCACGGGAAATATCAGTAAAGAGTGTGACCCTCTTCTGGGAGAAGAAACCAAGCTGTTTCTTGAGTTCCTTCCTCACTTTTCCCCCCAAAATAATGTAATTTATTTCATTATTAATTGAAATAATTTTTCTTCAATTAAAGTGACATACAATGTTATATTAGTTTCAGGGGTACAACATAGTGATTAAACATTTATATAACTTATGGCCTTCAAATTATAAACCTGATAAGTCTAGGACTCCTTCTGACACCATACGTAGTTATTACAGTATTACTCCCTCACTTTCGTTAAACCACTTACTAAGAATCTGGAGTAAAATTCAAAAAGAAAATGGTTCATAAAGCCTATGTGGAAGGGGAGGCTCCGTCGGAAAGAAGCCTGGCGTACTCACCAGAGAGGATATATACCCAGTCGTGTGGTGATAAAAACCATGGCAAACATAATGAACAGGAGGTCACAAATTTTCTGAAACTTGGCATAATTTGCCATTTTGGCAGCCTGTGAAAAGAAGGAATATGACATATTAATTTAGTTAAACTGAAAAATAAAAAGCTTCTTTGAATATGCATGAGTCTCCTATAAGTTATAACTTATTAGACGCATAAAACTGCCTGCTACTTTGAAATGCCATGCATCAGTATTCATAAATTACTCATAAGTCCAGTGAAATGCAGCATTAGCCATAAGTAGAACCACTGACTGTCTCAGATTTAATAAAATATTCAGCAACCTGAAAAATTCAATTATATGGGTGATTTCAGGAAAATAGAAAAATAAGAAAATTCTTGCATTATAGATGATATTAGCAAGCCAACCACACCAGAACAGGAATTTAACATAACAGGTCAAAACAGAACATGTTATATAATCCTTTAAACCTTTAATGAGTTCTAAACACTAAGACAACAGAATTTATATATAGAATATATGAAGCCTTTCTGTATTTTTTTCTTCTTTCTACTTAGAATTATAGGTTTTCTTTAAATAGGCATTCTGGGAAGACAGTTTTTGACTTATTCGCGTAAACTGAGAAGTGAAGAATGTGTCAAGATCATGGTTCTTCAACAACTCCATTTAGTTATAATTTCCAATGCTGCATGAATGGGCCGCCTTCTAGATGAAAGTCACTAATGCTGCAAGTGTCTGTAAGAAGTACTCTAACATTTCTGGTAGAGATTTAAGTGACTACTTTTTAAAAAATATAATTTTATTTATTTTTTGAAACTTTTTTTTTTTCAGACAGAGGGGAAGGGAGGAAGAGAGAGAGATTAACATCAATGTGTGGTTGCCTCTCACACATCCCCATCTGGGAACCTGGCCCTCAACCCAGGCCTGTGCCCTAACTGGGAATCAAGCTGGTGAGTCTTCGGTTCGTAGGCAGGCACTCAATCCACTGAGCCACACCAACCGGGGCTAAGTGACTACTTTTTATACTGTCAGTTAGTTTAGGGAAGAAATCAGATCCCTTTCTCTATCATCTATTTGCAGCTGATTCTAAGTCAAAACAAGTTACACTGAAAACATCATTTTGATTGGTCGCTTCTTTTTTACATTTTCACCAAGAATTCATAAGCATCTTCCCCACAGGGTGACAAATTGAAGATGTCTTCTGAATTCATAACATTATGTTCTACTTAATGGAAAGTTGAATTAGCTGAATCAACTTGGAAAGACTGTTGACAGTGTGCATAGAAGTTATAATTTATAGCTTTAAGTAAAACACAAAGCTATGAGAGAACTACATTCTTAAGGGGAAATATCAACTAACTGAGTGGAAGTTTCTTAATATCATGAATACTTTGGGAATGAGACCACACATTACACTGAGAAAAAACATCTTTTGCCTCCTTCTGGCTAGGCAGCCATGTAATTGTTTTTCTATATTCATTCACCAGTATTCAATAAAAAAGCATTAAGTATCAATTTTTTTGGAAATGTCTAAGCCACAGCTTCTACTTTGAAGAGTTGACAGTCAACATATCCTATTATTTGGATATTATCAGGAAATATTTTATAATTTCAAAGAGAATCCAGGTAATGAAGAACATTTGCTTTTAGCCACGTGGCTGGAATTTCTGGATTGTTTTTCTTTTCTGGATTGAAGTGGTATGTGATGATTCAACCAGTGTTTTCAGACTTGTGGCTCCTCTGCTGAGCATCATGCCAGCCATTTTCCCAGAGGCTGGCGCTGGCAGATTGTACAGGACTGATTTCAAAACTGTAGAGTGCTGTAGAAATTTCAAATTTCAAGCATGCTTAGGATTTAATCAAATGGTAACTGACTTTCAGGGTGTTGCCCTTATATTGATTATATTTTTCCTTGAAAAAAAATGTGGAATAAAGCCTGTCATAAAACACTGAAAATCACAGTGTCAAGCTATCATCTGACATATCCTAGCACATCAGGACTATTTTTTCTGTTTCATAAACTTACATGGACCAAGTTAAAAAAAAATGCTACATAGCCCCAGCTGGTGTGGCTCAGTGGATTGAGTGCTGATTGTGAACCAAAGGATCTCTGGTTTGATTCCCAGTCAGGGTACATGACTGGGTTGCAGGCCCGGTCCCCAGTAGGGGGTGCTCAAGAGGCAACCACACACTGATGTTTCTCTCCCTCTTTCTACCTCCACTCCCCTCTCTAAAAATTTTTATAAACAAAATCTTTTAAAAAATAACAAATGCTATACATACATCACACCTTGACTGTTTTTATAATAGAGTCCGTTTCATGGTACGGGAAACCTCTGCTTTTATTGCAGTAACAGATCATTATTTGAGGGCACCTTTATTCTGTATCCACAGTGACAGAAGATGCTTCAAAGGGGCAGATTGTAGGCCAGCAGGAATCAAAAATCAGAATACAGATTCTAAGATCCACTTCTATATGGAATTTCTACTCTAGTAAATTTATTTTTGACAAGTTACATAAATTTCTTAGTTTAAAGTGAAGTAAACTTTTATTTAATTATATAACATTATTGAGTGTGTAATTAAGAGTAAATACCACATCAAAATTTTGCTGAGGATTTTATCTTTTGAAAGGCACCAAAAAAAAAAGAAAGAAAGAAAGAAAGAAAGAAAGAAAGAAAGATAGACACTAGAAGCATTTTTCTTTTTTTCCTACTTTTATGATTCTAAGTGATGGTGGTTTGTAAAGTTTTCCCAAGTGCAACCAGTGTATCCTCAGATACTTTTTTATTTGTATGCACAGAAAACAATTTTTATACAATTTGTAATTTGTATATACTTTTCACTATAAAAAACTATATAATATGTGTACTAGCAATAAAAACTATGACTACTAATTGATTTCATCAGCATGTACAATTCTCATTAATAAGTAAATTGAATTATATACACTTTTTAGATAAATCAGTGTGAAGCTTATAACACCAGAAATAAAACATATTCAAGTAATACTTTTCCTAATGTAAAGCATTCATTTCTTAAGTGTGGAATAATAAAAGTATTCATTATTCCATTAATAAATAATGCTAGCATGATGAGTATTTTTTATATAAAAATTTATATACTAATTTAAAGTCTCACTTTCACCAATTTCACCTACAAAGAAATACTCTGCAGTTTCAAAGCAGGCATATTCTACTATCCCCAGCACCATCAGCACAACATAGAAGGAGTGCTGATCTTTGGATCTTCCTCAATTCTAGATTTTGTACTCTTAAAGATGAAAAAAGTTTTTACCTCCAGGAGAGCATCAGCTGAGTCGTGAAGACAGAGAACCAGGGTCCCTACTCGAGCCATGTTGTTGACATATGAAAAGGTAATTAGGAAAATAGACACCAGGTGATGCAGGAACATAATGCCAAAGTCCTTGGGGAGGAAAAACAGTCATGTTAGGGCTTAGCAGTACCACAGCATTTCCATGTGTCTGTTCAACCACTCAACCGATACTTTCTGAGGCTGTCTATGCACCTAACACCGGGGATACTAGAGTGAGTAAGACACTATGCAAGCTCACCGTATAGTGGGAGAGACACACAGGAGACCAGTATTTATGGAGAATGTAATAAAAGCCAGAGCTAAGGACAGATCATAAAGGGTGTTTTGTACCAACCCAAGGAATTTGATGCAATGAGAGAAATCACTGTAGGATTTTAAGCAAAGAAAGACATGACTTGAATTAGTATGTACTTTGGGAAAACCTGTGGGGCAGCAGTGCAGGTCCAGCTGGACTTCTCCTCTGACTACTTCTGCGTCCATCTCCTGGAATATGCTCATTGGGCTAGTAAAGCAAGAATAGTAATATATTGGCTTTTCCATGAATTCTACACAAACAAGCTCTGAATTTTAACCAGTATCTGTGTATAGTCATTAAAAATTTAGCAAAAGTAATGAAATATTGGCTATTTTTATTTTGTTTAACTTCAAGGGAGCTACTACTTGGCCCATGCAAAAAGATTATCTTTCTCAGATACTGATTTATCTCCAGACCACCTTTCTTGTGATGCGGAATTTCTGTTGCTTAGAATTACAGTCTCCCTAAAAGAGGCTTAAAGGCGAGGAGGCAGGGGCGGTAAATGGTGATAAAAGGAGACTTGACTTAGGTTGGTGAACACACAATACAATATACAGATGATGTATTATAGAACTGTATACATGAAACCTATGTAATTTTATTAACCAGTGTCACCCCAATAAATTCAATAAAAATTTTTTAAAAAGAAATACAGTCTCTCTTTTACTGGCATTTTTACTCCCATTGAATTCATATTTCTCTCAGAATAAACTTGAACTTCTCAGGGACTTAAATTCCAGGATTGGCTCTAATGGTGATCTACTTAAAGCCCTATACTATTCATGTAAAGACCAGAAAAATTAGCCAAAATGTAAAGCATATTATGAAGCGGAGAGCGAAAGGGAAAGAGAACAAGTGTGTGCACATACACCCTCTTTTCAGGAGTGGTGGGTGTCACACAGTCTGAAGTTTGTAAGGTCAGCTTCAGTGAATTTTAAATGGTTTTAAAACATTTGAACAACAGTCCTTGTTCAGATACTGAAACTAAAATGATAATCTACAAGAAATAACATATTGCTCCTATGAGGTCCTCTTGCCTTTTATTTTATTGTACAGTTCCTATGCTGAAAACATTTACAATTATTTGACTTTAATTTTTATACCTTGAACCTACAAGGCTATGGATAATTTTAATGTTTAAATTCCCACGATACAGAACTCTTAAAACTGTCTCTTTATGTTTTATATTGCCAAGCTCTAAAAGAAAATAATAAAGTAAGGTTAAATGTGTATGTTTGAAGAAAAACCCACAATGTTTGGGCTCTGAATACACTTTGGAGAACATGCCCAGAGTTTACTTTTCTGCCTTGGAAAGTGTGAAACATTTATTGATAACCATACATATTGATTTATTACTAGTACCGTAAGCCCTCATTTAAGTTTGTTGATAGTTCTGTGACTTTAAGTGAAGTGGACAACAAAACCAATTTCACCACAGGCTAATTGATATAAAGAAGAATTAAGTTCCTATAGCATCTCATTGTTATAACAAAATGACTGAACAAAATGGCCTTATTTACAGAGCTGCTGCATTAGTTGCCTAAATCAGGCCGGATAATTTTTCCAGTGAAGTGCAACTGTGTCCCCCATTTTCAGTTAGCTTGGCGGTGCTGCGCTGACGGCGAATGCCACTGTCGGAAGGACCGTCTGTCTTGCCTCGGCCAGTTCCATCTGCCTGAAGTAGAGCTGCAGAACCGAGTCTTGCAAACTTCAGCCACCTGGTGACCCGCCACTAGGCTCCTTCCTCTAGAACCATGTTCACATCCAGTTCTCAGCCCTCTGCCAGAAGAAATGATGAGCACGCTCTGAGTGTAATGAGTGATTATGTATCAACTCGATTTACAAGATTTGTCTACTTGTGCTGATTTTCTGTTTTGGTAGCATCTTAGATTTTCCTACATCATTAAAGTTGGACAATACCAAAATGCTTGAGGCAGTCAATAAAAATTGCTCTGATAGTGCTTCCCACTGGAACTGAGATTGTTCTCTGCAGGCTGTTATACAAAATGTATTAGGTTCCATCATCCAGCAGACAATAGCTATTTCAAAACAATGAATCAGTTAAAGTGGAGCTACCCTATCAACTGATATGTTAAATTATTTCTCAAACATAATGGAATGCAAACATAGTGTTTAATTCAACATTTTAGTGAGTTTGTATTTGCCCATGCTCATTACACCGACTTCAAAGTGTGCCCAGCTGAGCACCTAACCTGAATAATACTTCCTGCATTTCCATTGTTCAACCCTGAATGCTCGCTCTTGATTCACTGAAAGAGAACAAGAGTTCTTCTCTACTTAATTTTAAAATGAATAAACATAAATTGATTAAAATTTACATTTTAATCAATCCACTTGTGGAGGATTAGAACTATTTTATAATTAACTTTCCTGATTTGTATCTGATATAAATGTCTATAAACACCACAAAGCCCGGCAATGTATCAAGGACCCTCCGAAAACGAGAGCCTTGTTTTACAGATTGTTTGTGAAGATGATTTCCTCTTCACAAAGAATCCTCCATATAAATCCTCTGCTCCTAGAAAATATTTACTGTTGAAGGACTCAGAGTTATGCCCACAGCAGATGACTGATTTTCATTATACAGTCATATCTGTACGAATATGAAAAAAAGCGCAAATACTGAATTTTATCATACATTTCTGTTTCAGAAAAGCATGATACACAATGAAATACCTTTAGTAAAAGCCACACAGTAATTATTTTATGTGTTATCTCACCCTGACACATTTTTTTTAAGTAGACACCAAATCTGGTCCAAATGACAGTTTTTAAACAAATTGTGAATTTGGACTTCATCAGTGCAGGGTGGGACACTCCCACCCTTGTGTGTTACTGCTGGAGTGGCGGGTGTGTGCAGACACACACACACACAGCTGCAGGGACCTTGGTGTGTAGGTTGAGAATGTTCCACTGCATTTTTAGTGGCAGCAATTAGGTAGAGACACTGGGAATTTTTGTTGGTTTTCAGACTGAAAACAGATTCCAAAAGCCCTTATTCCAAACAGACTGGCCCGGCCACCTACTTCTGTGGTGTCCCCAACCTCCGCCTTTCTTTCATATTGTTTTTGGACATATTCACAGTTTTATCAAGGGCTCCTTCTATGATTCCTGCCTAGTGTTTACTCCAATCTAAGCCCTCATTCCAATGGCTTCTTCTATCTTAATTTTCACAGATAGGAAATTAGATGTGGTATTGACTCAAAATCCATTAGGTCTGAAATGAAAGAACCCAAGGAAGATCATCCATACTAATATTGGAAGTGGTAAAATTTCAACTCTTTGGCCTCCATCCCCAGTTATTAGAATGAGAATGAGCATCTTTAACTCAGGTCTCCAGGGGAAATTTACGCACAAGAAAACATTAGCCAGAGGGACCAACCTCTCATTAAGACGTATTCTATAAGAATGTGTTTGATGCTCAATATGATGAAACTCCATTTGGAATAAGCAGACTGCAGAGTCTTTGAATTAAGACTATGTTTTCAGGAGGTACCAGAAATTCATCTTCATGTACATGTTTTCAGAAATGCAAAATGAACTCATTTCTCAAAAACAAAGCAAAGCAGCACAAACACCAAGAAACTTGTTAAGTCCCCATTTGTTTCATAAAGCACTAATAATTTTATGCAGTTTCTCTTGGGAATAATCTTTGCAACAAATAAAGAAAAACACTGAAAAATCTTCTCAAAAAAGGGGAGGTTAAGATTAGAAGTGCTAGCTGATTCGGGTGTGCACGGACGGGGAAGAGTATGAAAAACTTCTAAATTACTGCAAGGCAAGGGAAAGACTCTTCTCTCTCGGATACAAATGGCATTACTTAGCTTTCTGAACTCAATTCAATAAAATTAATAAATATAATTAATAGATTTATAATCTAACTCATGAATAGAAATCAGTTAATTTGTACCATATTATTCACGTAACAGGTTTTCAAACCCTCTATGAAAGAGAAAGACAACAGCTGATAATTTAAAGCTGCTTTTGTTTTATGAAAACTGCAGCAATAATAGAAATCTCTCATTTCTATTAGCTTTATTTTTCGGGGTTTTTTTTTGAAGAATAGTTTTCTTATTGAAGCCTTCAAGGTACACAGAAATGTATATGACCTTCAACAGAGTAAGATGCCCTTTTTTTCTAGAAATGAGTAACAAACAGTCTTGCTATCTCTTCACTTGGGCTTTTACAACTGGAGGTAACTCCCAGAGCGCTGGGGAGCAGCAAGGCTGTGCAGGAGGTGGGCTTCAGGAGCGTGACAGCAACACGCAGGGGGAGGCCGGCTGCTCAGCCTCCATCTCCTCTCTAGAGTGAATGCAGGGATGGACATGGGAAGGATTTCCAACACAGATTACATATGCCAAGAATAATCATAGTTAAATACTTTCCCACTGAGGTAATATGAAAGTATAATAGACTCTCAACCTTTGTCTATGTATGGATAGCTAAAGTCCTGATTAACAGCATGAAAATGTATATATATATATATATTTAAGAATATATCTATGTATGTGTGTATGTATATACATTCTCTTAAAAAAAAAAGAGAGACTAAAAAACTAGCTAGGTTTTGAGACAATGACTGAAATGAAAGTATTTCCCTATATAGAAATTAGTAGATTTAGGTTTGTCCGATATTAAGTAATTTGAGGAACATTACACCTTTCTCTTACCAGCACCTGATGTGAATAGTCCTCAATGTATGCAAATGTAAATTTTTGGGTATCTGTAATCTCCCACAATTCATTTGTTTATTATACTTTTAAGTGGCCTTGAATTTTGGCTCACTATAAAGAGAATTGGTTAAATGTGCCACTTAAACAAAGGTATTTCAAATAACAAGCCTCTTCAAAAACTGTAACTAAAATTCACTTTTATTCTCATGCATAGCCTATGCACTTTAGGGTAAATATTTATGAGAAAATCGGGAAAGAGCTGAAAATGTGTAATTTATTTGGAAAACGTCTGTTCAGTCAAAAAGTGGAGGAGTCCTGGCAGGTATGATATAATGTCTTTTCCCTACTTCATTCACACTAAATCTAGAGTTAAATTTAGACTAAATAGATTACATTAAATAGACTAGATTTTTTCCCCCTTTTGGACTGAATATATACAGATTTAGGTACTTGAAAGAGATAACTGTCACATACAAATATCCCAAATGCTAAGGAATTACTTGGTTAAAGAGTTTACATTTACTGGTCAATCTCTGCTCAGAGTTGGCCCGCTCCCATGTTCTGTGGAGTGTACTATCACTTAATAAATCTTCCTTTTTTCTTTATACTATATTAAAAAAAAGAGTTTACATTTACCATTGTTACTACCAAAATGTTTTTTAACTGCATACTGCTATGATGTAAATACGTCTACTAGACATTCTCAAATCTGACATCCTCACCGTTTACCAAACGTGCTCTAATGTAGAGCACAGAGAGACACACTGTGGCCCCCAGGCTGAATCTGGCCCTCCATTTGTTTTTGTTAAGAAAGATTTATTGAAATACTGGCCACATCCATTTGCTTAATTATTGTCTATGGCAGTGTTCTTGCTACAGTGGCAGAGATGAGTAGCTCCAACAGAGACTACATGGTCCACAAGTTTAAAATATTTGCTATATGGACCTTTACAGAAAAGTCTGTTGACCCTGGCCTTAGATCACAGGTAGCAAACATGAGGCCCCCAGGCCAAATCCGGCCCTCCACCTTGTTTTATCCAGCTCGGCACCTTGTTTCTACCCGTTGGCAGCATTGAGCTCCTTGTCCCTGGTTAAGGAGTAGTTACATTTATACAGTCCTAAAATTACATTCGGCCCTTTGAAGGCAACCACCGGGCTGATGTGGTCCCCAGGGAAAATAAGTTTGACACCCCTGTCTTAGAGCCGCATCAAAAGGCATATTATGGGAAACTCTCGATCATGTTATTGAGATGTGGCAATTGCGTAGTCTCAGGGCCAACTTCATCAAATTTTCTTCAGATAAAGAATATGTGAGACATTTACTTTTTATAGCTATTCTGAAGAAGCCCATAAAATATGACTCTCAAAATTTAGGTACATTATAAAAAAACAGCTTGGGCAGGTGTCTTCACCAAACTTCTCATGGTATATTATAACTACAATTTCAAGATAATCTGAAAACCAAGGAGATTCCTCACAGATTTTAAAACAAGAGCAGTCTAAATGTAATGTTACTGTCTCTGCTGATAGAGGTGCCATTATTTTATAGCTTCTGGGAACTTACATAAATGAAGTGAAGATGTGCTTTGTAAGTAGTTTTACCCAATCTGTCTCCTGTGTAACATTTATGGTACCATTTCAAGATCAAGAATTCTTAATCTCTTGTCTACGATGAATTATTTAGTTAATATCAATCTTTAATTGATTTTATTACTGTGGCAGGGGATGCAAAAAAAGTTTTATTTGTACAAAAGAAAATGAAACAGTGAGAGAGCGCCACCAACTCCCTTCCCGTGCGCCTGGCCAGACAGACCGAGGCGCTGGATGTGCAACTCCCTGCGGCCTCCCTCCCTCCCTCCTGCTTCCCTCTGCGGAGCACAGCACCCTCTCTCCACATGCACTCTGCTTTCACGTGATGGAGACACTTTTCTTAATTATACATGCATGTCTTTTTTCCTCACTGAAATTTGGGTCTTCAGAAGTTCTCCATCACTACAAGTTTTGCCAAATCATAAGCACCAGGAGGTGAAGGTCTTTATATACATGTTCTGGGCTCTGTTTAAATTACTCTTGGCCCAGCCACACTAATTTGTACAGCTTTTAATGCTGAGTCACTGCTAAAACACTTTAAACATACTTGATATAACAGTCTTCAGTGATGATTTTATGAAGACTTTATTTTCTCTCTCACACGCTATAGGACAAAGGCAATGCCAACACTTGATATCAAGTAAATCCATTAAAGTTGAAAACATCCAGAATGATCAGTAGGGGGCAGACTGTGCCCAACTAAAATAAAAAATATCCCAGGACTCAAAAGCTATCATTCTCATATTTACTTTAAATATGTAACCGAAATGACAATGGGCTATCAAGGCCTCAATTTGCCGTTGAGATGGTAGATGAAAACATTTCCCTTCAGGTCAGCCAGGTTGGGATGGTGCTGTAAGTCATCAGGAGGGGTTCAGAGAAAGTCCTTATTACCATCCGCCTTATCTTTCCTCTTCTAACTCTTATCCTTCAGCTGTCTGAGTTCTCCACCTGCCTTTATAAACAGACGAAAATGTACCTGTAGAATTTACTCCTTAAGTTACTTCCTGCTCCCATGCAGGCCTTTGGCCATGCAGTACCCCGCCGACACACCCCTGCCCCCCCACCGGAAGGCTTGTGTTTTCTCTTCTTTTCTCCAAGCCCTACTCCACTTTGACTCCCTGGTGAACTTCTCTCTACCCTGTGATTCACCTGCTAATTCTCAAGCTCCAAAGGTTCTGTCTGACACTGTGATTTATTCTGAACAATGACCCCATAAGGTAAGTACTATTTGAACTCCATTTAATAAAGAAACTGAGGCACAGAGACCCTACATCATTTTTCCAAAGTCATCATGAGGACAGGCTAGAGCCAGATCTGGATCCAGCTCTGTGCAAGCCCTGGGCCCAGGTTCCTGTCACAGCAGGCTGCTTCTCAGAAACAAACGCATGAGCAAAGACTGAGGAAGGAGGCTATGGAGGGAGACCCCTGAAAACACATGTCTGCGAGAGACTAACAAACAGCAAGATCCTCTCGGGAAGAAAGGAAGAGAAGGTGGATCAACAGCAAAGGTGTAGAATTAGCTGTGAGTGGAAGAGGCATGTCTTGTTTGGAAGCCAAAGGGTAGGACATGTGGTGGGCCTGTCTATATCTATAGCAAAGAGAAGGAGGTAATTCACTGAGTCAGGAAGACAGAACTACAATAAGCCAAAGTGGGCATTTTCCCAAGACTCCTAGGATGACTTGTGGGAAACTTCCCAGAGGAAGCTGAATGACTGAATCTTACAAATGAAAGTGGAACCTTCCAAGTGCCAGCAGTACCTCCTGAGAGAAGCGGGGAGTCCTGAGGCCTGGACTTAAGGACCCAGAGCCCCCGACTAGCAGCATTGTGTGGGTCCTAGGTGTATGTCACTGTAGTGCAGCAATGCTGTGGCCCTTTGTACCTCACTGGAAGAAGAGGTCCCTGCCTGTCACCCTCCCATACCCTGGACAGCACTACGTGACATCTAAAGATGCTTAGGAGTCTCTCCCCTGGTAAAGGAACCTGGGAGTTTGATTACCAGAGTAAGTTAAGACAGTCTTTGAATAAAATCCCACAAAAACTGCCGCATAAACCATATTTCTCTTCCAGACAATACTGTTCTATTGTTGTACCACCAGCCTGCACAGAGCTCTGGGTTGAAATGCTTTGATCGCAGGCTGTAGCTTACTGAAATGAGCTGCCTCCTCTTCCCGTCTTATATTGTGAAGATTCTGTAGTGTGGGGAAAAAACCAAACCCACAACAGTGGTCTAAGAGTCAGGAATATTTGCCTTGGAAGCAACCTAAGCCTTGAGTGCAGGATTTGCCACTCTAGCCAGAAGGGGACACAGACGTGAGCAACTCTGCCCCTCTGTGAAGAGCTGTTAAGTGGCCTGCCTGGGTCCATGAGCAGCAGCAGTGAGGCTCCTGCGAGAGAATCCTGTGTTTTCCTTCATCCTTCACAGAATGATCAGGTATCACCTGGCGTGATTTCAGGTTTTCGAGAAAAGAACATGCTGATACAGTCTGACACACTACCCTGCAGTCATATTCTTCGGAAAGACTTAAAAATAAGCTAGATGAGCAGTTCTCAAATGTTTTCGTCTCAGGACCCTTTTATATTCCTAGAAATTATTGAGGATACCAAAAACACATTTGTTATAGGTGAGTTATATCTATCAGTATTTAACACATCAGACATAAAAATGGAGACATTTTTACAATGTGTAAAAAACACACTTATTAACTTATTTTAAAGTTTTTTCTTTGTTAATTAATATAAATATCTGTGCCCAAATAACTACATTTTCCAAAATTAAAAAGAAATGGTGAGGAGAGTGGCATTGTTTCACATGATTGCGAATCTCTTTAGTGTCCAGCTTAAGACGAAAGAGTGGAATTCTCATAAGTGCATGTACATTCAACCTGTGGATGTATGTTATCTTGACTGATGTAAACAAAACCCAGTACCACACAGTTTGAAAAGGGAGCAGAATCTTGATAGTCTTTTCAGATAGTTATGGATATTCTTCGTTGGTACTGTACCAGAACTTGGGAAGTAAGATATTCTTCAAGGTTACTTGCAATGTAGAATTTAAACCAGATCAATAAACTTTTCATGCTCTGTTACATAAAATTCTTTGGTCTATCTTGACCTTTGAAATGGATCTTTTACTCATGCGTGATTTTGTAGCATCATGCACTAGTCACAGTATTGATTCATGAGCCATCCAAACATTTCGTTATATAGTATTTTAAAAATCACATTTATTAATATCATTACCAATCTCATGAGAAAAGTTTTAAAGTATTGAGATGCCATCAAACTCTCGCTGGTGAACACAAGTTTTCCAAAAATTAAAATTTTGCTTGAAAGCTTGAGTTTTATCATTGACAACAAATAATGTCAATTGTTTACTTGAAACTACTTGAGAAGCTCACCCTGCCTTTTCAAAAACTGTCTACAAAAACACAAGTTGTAATAACCACAGTTTATCAGTCATTCTTTCAAGTGAAAGTGAGATTCTATGGGGAAGAAAGCAGCCAGTTCAGCTCACAATGCAAAACATTAACTGTACGAGGTTTTACGGAGACAATATCGTACATTGTTAAGCCGCAGAAGTTCTTTGTGCTTATTTCCCATTTCATCACACAAAACATGTTTGAAATGTTTACCCCAGAATGCAGATTTCACAAAATAACACTTTTTACCGCTTCATCAAGATCATTCTCAAGTAAAACTGATGTGTTCTTCCTGAAGCACGGAGCACTGAAGAACACAGTGACTGCTAATACAGCTCGGGGCCACTGCCAGCAGTGCTGCCGCTGGCACTGTGGCACGGTCTGCACATTTCAATGCAGCGAGGAAGGCAAATGACATCTTACTATTATTATGAAGACAGTTTTGACCTTGCAGGTCTCCTGAAGGGTCTCAAGGGACCACACTTGGAGAACTGCTGATCTAGACAAATTATTTCCAAATATTGTTTTAGGAACTTATTAGTGATATTATTAATAACTGTGCCAGTCAGGATAAGCTAGATTGTGTGACAGGCAGTAATAATGCCCTTGAAATCTCAGTGGTTTAAAACAAAGGCCTGCTTCTTATCTACTGCATGTTACCACCTGCCGGAGGGCGGGGGCTGCCCTCTGTTCACCACAGTTGCTCAGGGACCAGGCTGGGGAGCAGCCTCCACCTCATATGTTACCAATGACTGCCCTATTTGGGAAAAGAGAGCTTCGAGGGTCTCACACCGGCAATTAAATCCTCTGGTCCAAAAGCGACTCAAGTTAGTTCTACTTACGGCTTACCAGTCACACGGCCCCATCCAACCACAAGAGAGGACGCGCCTGAGAAGCACAATCCTACATGTGCCCGAGGGTGGAGAGCCGGCAGTGTGTGGTGAGCCACATTAAAGACCACAGTGATAGCTAACATTTACTGAGCATTAATTATGTGCCAGGCACGGTTCGCACAGCATGAATTACTTTACGCTGACAACACTCCCTTGAGGTGGATCACATGAACTCCCTTCTTTTATCAGAGAGGGAAAGTAACTTGCTCCAGGTCACACTGGGTCAGGAGCAGGGTCGGGCAGGTGGATGGACTCCAGAGCCCATGCCTTTAACCTCAAAGCCATGTTGCCCACAATTTTCCTCACTCTAGAAAAAAGGAGAAAAATGCGGACTTTTTCCTAATGATAAATTTAAAGGATTATCTTTTATTACAAGGCGGCCCTTCTCCTTTAAAATGTTAAAATGTCCTTTCCTTTAAGAATTGATGGTTATAAGTGGTAGGAAATACTAGGAAAAAAAGATTGGTAACCTTAAGTTAGTTCCTCTTCCTAATTATTTTTGTTAACTTTAATTAACCAAAAATATAAAACTTGGTGACCACTACATTTTGAAGGTTTCTTTTGTTTTTAGTTTTAGCACTTTCTTTTGATTCAAACAAATTTTGGTCATTATGTGGCAAAAAGAGGTATTGTTCTAAGCTCTATTTGTCAAGCATTGTACTATATGGATTAATGGACAGCATTTCATTTAATTCTATACTATACTCTTGCTTCCTTATAAAAAAATTAAAGCATGCATTTTCTTCTACCCTAAATACAATTGAAACAGGAAAGATCTGAAGCATAACAGGCCCTTAAAAAGTGGGAAAAGCACCCACAGCAATGGACGCAAGTTACTGTCTACAAGAGTTACCAGAGAGCAAACACAAGTCCATCAATGAGATTCTCGCTAAACTTAATCATAATACCTCTCTCTGTCAGGAATCTTTTACAAGATGTAGTTTTTCTCTCAGGCTAAGGACCAGAAGAACAACAAGCTGATTCTACCAGCTGGGCTTTGGGACTCGGCCATGGATGATTTCCTGCAAAGGACTCTAAACACGAGCCCAGCTCATTGGCCAAGGGCCCAGGCCTTGAGTCCAACAGCCGCTCAGTTAAAAAGAACATAGGGTTTAGACACTAGCAAGCTGTTCTGAGCTCCAGTGTAGTCACATTTATTAGTTTCCCTTAGAAAATTTAGGTGAGCAGGAGAAATACTCGTTGTGAACAGGTGCTACACACAGAATTTTCACAAAAATGAAGGCATGGGAAATAAATGTTTCAAAAAATAGTGAACACCAAGAATATAGTTGTTGTTTTAATAAGATATTATAACAATTCCTCTTTACAAAAGAAGGAAAGAAGAAAGGAAGAGAGAAAGAAAGAAGGAGAGAGGAATGGAGGGAGGGAAGGAAGGAAGGAAGGAAGGAAGGAAGGAAGGAAGGAAGGAAGGAAGGAAGGAAGGAAGGAAGGAAAATCCTCAAAAAGGTTTACACATCTATGTAGCATATAATAGAATGTTTGAATTATAAGTCCATTATACCAAATGATGACACCTTGGCCAGTCCCTTCCCTCTGGGAAGATGGATGGTACTTCTCGTCACTGACCAAGTAAGTACCGCCTGTGGAAATGACAAGGGAGAGGTCATGTGCTCTGTCAGCACAAGAATGAAAGGTTCTCCACTCCTGTTTAGACTCCAGATTCTATTTCAAAGCAGAACAATTAAAAAAATGGTGGCAGTATTATAACTCTTAGATGGGGGAAGAGTTTGTGAATATAAAAGCCATTTTGGAAAGACTCATAGCAAAAAAGACTCATGAACCCATTAAGTCACAAAAATGATTTCTAAACCTTATTTAGGGTACTGATTCTAACAATTTGAGGTATGTATTTGGGGCCAGTATTTATAAATTCTGATCTCTACTGAAAATGACCACTGAAGCTCATTTTCATTTAATTGGGAAACTAAGGAAACATTTTCCTAGCCTTTCTATTAATGACCTTACAAGACTTTAGAAGTTGATTTTAATACTCTGTTGTCAATGGCTGTCTTCAACAATTTCTATTCCCTAATTAGGAAGCAGCCTCTTTTTTAGAGAGTTTGGTTAATAGTTGCAATCTAGAAGGTGCAGAGTATATTTCGCAGCCAGAACATTCCATACATCCTAGCTGAAGGATCTGACCAGCAGATCCTTCAAGTGGTAGAGCAACGAGGAGGGATCACCAAGGACCTGTAGTGATAGCCAGATGCAAAGGAGAAGAGCAAGGGCGACAGCTCACCGACGAGCAATGTCCACAGAGGAAAAGGCCTTCTTCATTAAAACCTGGGCTGGGCAACCTTTAGTCCTGCAGTGGCCATAGCCCCACCTTGCACGTGAAATAAGATAAGCCAGCTGTACCAGGAATATACAAAAGTCCTCTGACCAACTGAAGAAGGGAGAGGTGCCAGGTGTCTAAAATAAATTCTTGGTGTTAAATAAGAAAAAAATATATAATTAATTTCTAAAATTTGACAATATGTACAGGCCTGAAATCAAGTCCATGAACCTCATTGTAAAATGGCCCTTTTTATAGGTGTTTTCTACTCTATGCAAGATTTGTTAAAACCACACAAAATGATATACTTCAAAGCTTGAAAATAATCCACTTGAGATAACTATTAAGATAACGATCAGTTGGCCTGAAACAATGAAGACTCTGTCCGATCTCCTGGCGCACAGAAAAGACAAGGTCAGCACATGATGAGAGAGCTCAAGTGAGTGGTGGTGGGGGGTGGGGCCTTGGTGACTTTTGGTTCAGCAATGCCTCGCCAGGACTAGGCTCCTCGGGGCCGAGGACGGTCAGTCTTGCACCTCTTTGACTCTGATGGCACTCCTAATTTTCACTAAGCAAAAGAGGAACCAATAAAATGTCAAAGAGCCGCGAAAGGCTTGCTGCCCCTAACGTCAGGAGTGTGTTATAAGGCAGGACAATGCGAGAACAGTGCACATGTCCAATCTGAGAGTAAATCACATGGCTTTGCTCGGTCAACTGGGGCTGTAATTCATGCCCACATTGCACAATCTTGAAAAACTTACATAAGCTTACTGTACACCAATTTTCTCAACTACAAAACGGGAAGAATATTCAAACCTCTTTTGTGTTATACATGTATTTTGTGTGACTACCTGAAAAAAAAAAGTTCCTCAAAAGAAAATAAAATGCATTCTACTCAGTCTTGGAAAGGAAGGACATTCTGACACATGCCAAACATGGATGAGCCTGAGGACATTATGCTAATTCCACTTTTAGGAGGTACCTAGAGCAGTCAGATTCACAGCTGACAGAAAGTAAAATGGTCGCTGCCAAGGGCTGGGGGTAGGGGAGAATGCAGCACTGTTGTTTAATGGGTATAAAGTTCCAGTTTTATAAGATGAAAAGAATTCTAGAAACTGGTTGCACAACAGTGTAAATGTGTGAAACAGTACTGAACTGTACACTGACAATGGGTAAGATGGTACATTTTATATTTTTACCAAAATTAAAGATTTTAAAAAACACATCAGTAAGATACACAATGAGCCTGACACGTAGATAAGCAGACTACAAGTACTGACTACATGAATGAAGAAGGCTTCTCCTGTAAGACAGAGAAGATCTAATTGGTACCGATGGATCTTTAAACATTCCCAGAAACTGATCCAGAGTGTTTGGTACAGTGAGTAAGGAAACCACAAATTATGGGTGCCAATGAATTATCTGCTATACCTAAGCCCTAACCCTTACAGGGACCACCCAGTCCTGAGAAGCAGACAACATACACAACATTAAGGCTGTTCCTCCAGAGAGGTCAGACAGGCAGCCTTTGGCCAGCCTAGTAAAATCACGGCTGTGACCCAGTGAAAGGGGTGTGCCCTGAACACACACGCATGTAGAGATGGGGCTCTGAGATGCAGGCCAGCAAACACAACTTTGAAGGAAAAATCCAAATAGAAAAATGTGGAGGAAATGGCATCATGAAAAGCAAGTTAGCAGTGAAGAGTCACAAGTGTGACCTCCATCCAGAGGCTGGCAGGATGAGAGCTGGGATGAGTGGTTTAACACTCAGAAGGTCAAGAGTACCCTCCGAAAAAGCCAGGGGGAGGGAGGGGAGAAATACATCACGGTTCACGCAGGAATGTTGTTATTTTCATGACATATGTTTAATTCGAGGTAGCTCTTAAATTGGAAAAGAATTCTTTCTCGAGGGCTAGAACCCTGAGAATTTACTCTCTCCCAGGAGCAACAAATAAAAATTTTCTTCTTAAATTTAGAGAACAGAGGGACTTGTGAATCAGACTGAGAGAAATTACTGTTGTCGGGACTCATTGCTATATGTTTTCATAGAGGAAAGAACACTAAGGAAGAGTGAAGAGACTATGGGAATAAAATATAAACCAGCACAAACAAAAATAGAGAACTTTATGTATCAAAGCAGAAAGCGGGACTTGGCTGGCACTGCTGGGAAAACAGAGATAAGTGCCGTGAGACTCTGCACCCATCTGCCAGGAGCCATTAAAGACACATGTCTGCAAACACAACCCAACCCCACTTACCTTTCTTTTGATATCAGTGAACTGGGAAAACATTAAAGACCAATAAAATGACAGCTCCAGGATATAATAGTAGTGAAGGTCCGCTGTGAGTGGCTGAGGATCAAAGAAAAAAAAGGAAAGATTAATAGTTAATAGGGAATTCCTAGTTGGGTCCCAAATACCTCAAGCTCAGGGCTGAAACGTGACATGGTCTTGTGTCTCCACAACTTCTAGCTCCGATCTCTTTCTGGATAAGGGGGCTTTGAAGGATGCCTCTAACGCTCAGTTTGATGGCATTAGTTTCAATTTATCTCCAACCAAAAAAGTGTCAGTCAATATGAACATTTACCAATACATTACTCCTTTTAACAATAGCATTTATGGTTCTTTGATATGCATGAGTATCTGTGAGACTCCTTAGGCAACCTGAAAAAGTATTCTAATGCATACACGAAAAGAATAACCCTGAATAACTGCTGAGCGATTCCACAGCACAGGGACAAGGGAGGTGGGTGTCAGAGACTGGAGTACAGAATGAGTCGCTGAGGCATAGTTTCAAGTTCTGCATTAATCAGATCTTTCTTTCAGTAGGTTGCAAACATAAAAAAAAGGCAATTCAAAAATATTCCTTAAAAGATCAGAGGGGCAAAGAATCTGCCAAGAGATACTGGGCGAGGCACTCAGCCAGGGAAATCTGAGATCAATTCCCACCTCTACAGATTAGTAGGCACTGAACTTGGGCCTCGGTTAATTTATTGTAAAATGGAGGTGACACCAGCTCTATCTGCCTGACAGGTCCAGGAATGGTCAGTAATATTTACTTTGCACATAAATCCATAAAAACAAAACAGTGTTTTAAAAAACTGTTTTTTGACCAGTTGTTTTTGTTTTATTGAATTGTAACGAAACGTCTTACTCTACCAAAATGAATCAAAGAACTTTGAAGCTCATTATACAAACGTCTCCACACACTACACACAGGGTAACAGTGTGATATGCAGTAAATACAAAGGAAAATTAAATGCTCTGTAGACCAATAGCAGCAAAACAAATGACTTTCAGGAGAAGACGGTACTCACTTAACTACCGACCCTACCAACTTCATGCACAGGCATCACGGAAAACAGCTGTCCCGCTCACTGACCTTTGGCAACAGAACCCGAGAGAGGACAGGATACTCTCCCTACCAGCAATCCTAAACTCTCATCATCAATGTGTTCATCAAACTCAGCACTACCCTGGAGAAATATATTTCCTGCTCAAGTGTTCTTTTAAAATTTGAAGTCATTAGCAATTAGAGATGGGTACTCAGGGTAGACATATGACAGCAATAAAGTCTAGAAAATAGAGCGCTGGCTTTAGGACCCTCGGAGCCAAGATTAAATTTCAGTTTTAATGAGATTCACTTTCTCATTGCATCGCCACCTGGGAAAATGGCATGGCGGGTGATGAGAACAAGTGAGAGCACTGGAGAAACTGCAGAGTTCGTAACAGAGCATCGTATTAGAATAATTGCCCTATGTGTGGAGTGCTTTGCAGTTGACAAAGCTTACCCATGTGATAATCTTTTATTCTCATAAAAATTGTATAAAATTAGTATTATATCATTTTCTAAATTGTATGGTTACAGGAAACTGCTGTCAGTTAACTCGGGTTGGGAGGCGATCCCGGGGCTCACAGTGAGGGAGGCGCTGGGACTGCGGTGCCAGGGCTCTTCGCTCCCCGCTGTGCTCGTTGTGACGGGCTATGCAAGGGCCAGTGGAAGCCACGTCACCTTATTTTAAACTTAAACCAGACATGTGTACATAAAATCATTATGTATGCAATAAAAATATAATATACATTCTCATACAGAAGGAGCAGTGCATCTTTAATAAAATTCCAATAGACCACTACTCTTTCATCTATAAATCTGCTTAATTATTTATTTAACATATGCACTAAAGACACAATAAATCTGTTTAATGAGCATGGCCCATCTTTAAAAGTGCTCTCAAGGCTTGAGACTGACTCTGAACTACCCACAAAATGTTATAATTACATGCACAGCAACTATATGCTGTTTAATATTTTTCCCACACACACAAAAAGAAAGCTGCTAATTTTTGTTTTTATTAGTATAAGGAATGTATCAAGAATGACCACTGTTCCCAGGAGAGATCATGAACTGGTCCTGGAATTTGGGAGTTATGCGCTGAATTATTCATTGATAAGCAATGATGTCTTATCAGTAGAAGACAATCTTGATCTGAATTCCCACCTATAATATCTTTCATTCTATACTAATGACATTTCCTCTTTTAGATAAATGTGACTTTATATACCAGACCCTCAGATTTTCAGGTGTAACCTGCAGTTCTGCCTGTGAAGCAGTCTGCAGCTCCACTTACAGCCACTGCTCCAGTAACTAATTTTCTCGGAAAATAAGCAATTTCTCAGCTCCAGCCATTAATGTGAAGGTTATTCCAGGCTATGTTGTAGTTATGAAGAAGAGTGGGTATTACACTTCATGGGGCATTTGTCTCAGCGCTGCTCACGTGACAGAATTCACCCCGTAGATGCAGTGTGTTAGAGCAGCTGCCACCCCAGCATTCGAGGTAAGGTTCCTGGAAGGCTTTGATGTATTTTTATATGTATGGATTTTTCCACTCGGTATACCGTTACAGGACACAAAGAGAGCTATAAATGATAATATTCCAAGTATGTAAGATAGTAAAACAGCAGTTGGGCCTGAGAATTACAATGGTTTTCAGTAGTGACTGGGTTTCAGTGTTACTTTAGTTTGTATGAAATGGCCCCGGAATACTCAGCCCTCTCTAAACATGTCATGCTGCTCATTTTTTTAAATTTTCTAATCTGAGTAAACTATGCAAAGGGGATGGAAATGCAAAGTGGAATTCCATCACATGTCCCTAACCTTGAACTTGGCCAAGGAGTAGCCAATGTCAGTTCTCACCCCATTCAGACACTTTGGGTGATGGGGAAGTCACAGAGCATGCCTGCTCCCTGTTAACCTTACACACACCAAAAAGACCAAACACCTCTGGAAGGACAACCCCCCAAATACCAAACTCAAAATTGCAAGTTGGTTATCATAATATATGTCTCTTTATTACATCAGCAAAATACCTAGTTGTATTGGTTTCTCTTACAAACATGTCCCAATTGATCTAGAAATTTTTTGACAAGAAATTTCTAGAAAAGTCCCAACTTTGATATTCAAATAGTAACTGACCTAGGGACCAGAACACACACTAACATTACTGAATTCAAGGACAGAGGCAAAGGCACCTCAGTGGGCAGATGTACCTTCTGGGATACTATTTTAATCTCATTCTTAATGATATTTTTTTGGGGGGGGTCTATGTGTAATGGTACAAGCCCATTTTTCTGCGTTCAAGAAAATGGTGTTTGATTTACATATTTAGCGGCTGCTCCTAAGCCACAAAGTGAACTGAAGTCAGCATGCCTGCTCCAGCTGCAGACGAGCCTTTCCCACTTGGAACTGAGATAGGCCTGTCCTACTTATCAGACTTGCCTTAGGAATTAGAAGCAGATCAACTGTTAAGAAACAAGAATCATCCTCCCGTTGGACTGATGGCATCTTACGTCCAGCAAATGCACCTTTCCACACTTACTCCATCTACTAAAGCAATTAAGCTTTGATTCTGAACTTCACTGAGAGCACAGACTTCCTCCCTCACTAGGCTACGTGCAGCATTAAGCAACAAGGGTGGGGGCAGAGGCCAAAAAGCAAGGCAGCTGCCGAACCTCCTGGGACCTGCCTGAAGTCAAAAAACCCACCTAAGGAAGACGCTGTATGTGTGTGGAAATCCAGACAGTAATGGCTCCTTACCTGATAGGGGTAGTTGTACCAGCAGTGCTTTGTATTCCACAGCCAGGGTGTCTGCAAAAAGGACAAAGAAACACATTTTACATATTTTGGAAAAAAAAGCAGGATAAGATATGTTTATGACAGGTTCCCCAATGTTTGGGTTCTATAATCTACCTTTGTAAGAACTGAAGGATTTAGGAATAAGGTATTAAAGCACTTAGGATCCCATCATCTATTCTCGCTGGGTAATCTGCACTCAACTGGTAGTAGTTCAGGCTACGGCTGGGATGGAGCCCTAGCTGGTGAATTTGTATTTTTTTGCAGGTCCCACAAACACAGTCCTGCTGTGGAATAGGCCTCGACAGCAGGGCCCTTCAGGCATCTCTCCTAGACCAGATGCAAATCATCAATCTGACAGTTATCAATAAACAATGCTGACAGTCAGTGCAAACCACCCTAAAACCCCTCCTATCCAATGTTTACAAGGCAACAGTGTTAATCAGTTGTTTCATGCCTCAACCAGGGTCAGTAATAGGCAGGTACACTACTTGTTTCAGTAAGACACCTCAGAGGTGTAAGGGAATTAACCTTCAGGGCACACTCTGCTCCCTGGCCCATGGTCAAGGTCTTTTAAAGACAAAACAACCATTCTTAATTTGACAGCAATCACTTGCCTGCAACAGTGTATAATCAGAACATCTAAGTCTACACACAGATTCAAAACATTTGTAATGGACAGGGAGGAACTGGTGAAGATTTAAATATATTACTGAACAATCCAATAATACCAATACAGACTTTCTCATAATTTTGTGGTAAGTTTTTAATTCTTTTGCATCTCTGATCTACAGCTATCAGCACTTTCAGTATATATCTATCTACCTTTGATACATATCTGTATATTTCTTATTATTAAGGAACATAGTCACTAATCCAATCCATAAGTTTATGCATCTCAAAATGATAATAATGTCACTGAAAGATTACCATCAGATATATTTGTACTGACGTAACCTCTTTATTTTGTCCCAGACCCTATAAGATCAAGGCTGTTACTCTATCTGCACTGTAGTAATGCAGCTATCTCCCTGATATCCTTTCAACCTGTACCGTGAGGGTGAGGATGTGAAAGGGGCTATGAAATAAATCTGACAAATTCAGTGACTGAAATCAAGCTCACGGGGCCATCCAATCATAAATTCCTAACTGGGCAGTCGTGATGAGTGCTCACACTGCAGCCCTATAAAAGGTTTATCTGTGCCGTAAGCAAGCCCTGTCCATTGTTCTCATTCAAAGGTGTAAGTACACCTTTGAAATGCCAGAGGTAACCCTCTCCTTCAGACCCCTCGGAGGTGTAACTGCCCTCAAAAGAGCACAGCATCGGTCAACTCTCCTGTAATTCAATCATACAGACTTCCCTGCCTTGCTTTCTCCCTCCTTCCTGTCATCTTCCTTATGTTCCCTCCTTAATTCCAAATGTATGAAAAGAACTGTAAAACTGTCTTTTCCAGAGCATTTGAGACCTTGCTTTCTGGTACATCATCAGTTCAGCTCAAATAAATGCTTATAAAAATTCTCTACATGTCTGGATGTTCTTACATCAACAAGTACGATAATGATGATATCACCTAATAAAAGTTGAGTCCTCCTATGTTCATATACTTTTTAAAGATTTTTTCCATGATGTTATTTAACTATTTAAAAAGTTTATCTTTAGACTGTCACACACGCTTTTAAAGGATCTCATGTATGAACTTTATCCTCACAGTAGCTAATAGTATTTGCCTCATCCTATAGATAGGTAAATTGAGGTCCTGAGTCCATAAATAACTGTCCAGGTTAGATAGCTAGGCAGTGCCAGAGCTGGAAACCAAACTCAGACTGTCTGGTCTCAAACCTTGCCTCTGAGTCTACTAAAAACTGGACGGGACTCTGTTCAGGGAGCCAAATTGAAACAAAAGTCCTTCTATGCCCTAAACTTAAAACTGTTCAGGGATCTTTACATTCCCCTCCTAAGTAAGTACTACCAAATCTCCCTGTCCCCTCCCCTCACCTTTTTTTCTGGTTTTGCTATTTGCCACCTATTCAATTCTCTACATATCATGTAATCTCACTGCAGTTAACATCCTGGCAGCTGGTGTCGTGCCTGTCTCCTCCATTTCTCTTATCCATGACATAGATGTTCCTTACTGACCTGTCTCACAGGGTGCTTGTGAGGATCAAATGAGATAGCATGTCTAAAATACTTTGGAGGCTTCAAAAGTTTAATATGTCATCATCTTTACATGTCCATTGAGGAAGACATAAAAAATAAAAATTAATATTAATCTGAATTTTCATCACTGTTAACATTTTAATGTACAGCCCATTTTTGGTCTTTTTTCTATGTAATACAGATTTAAATGCATGGATAGGTTTATTTTTAAACACACAGGAATTAAGAAAGATCACTAAGAGCAAAGAGGTATCATTAAAGACCAAAGCTAAGATTATCCATACTTTTGTATCCCCACAATTACTATGAATGGATACAAATGTCAGAAAGGGAAGAATGCTGATAGAAAAAAAATAATTCATTTAAAATATGGTGTTGGAGGAGAGCCCTACAGATACCCTAAACTGCCAGAAAGATGAACAAGTGTGTCCTAGAGCACATTAAGCCTGAAACATTGCTGGAGACAAAAATGACAAAACCGAAGCCGCCCTACTTTGGGCACGTCATGAGAAGGCAGGGTTCCTAGGAAAGGATGATCATGCTGGGGGATGGAAGGCAGCAGGGAAAGAGGAAGAGCAAGTACGAGATGGACTGGCTCCATTAGAGAAGCCATAGGGTGGATGAGTGCACAGGAGCCGAGCGGGGCTGTCAAGGGCGGGACACGGTGGACGTCACTGATTCACAGGGTCCACTCAACGACACATACACACATATGTACAGTTTTTAAATTTGGGCACAATACACTAAAATCTATTTTATAGCATGAGTATTAATTATTACCTTTCTCTCTGATAAAGGTGTTTATGATCTCCACAATTAGTGGAAAGCCCGAGAGGGACAGGTATGCCATAGGCATGTGTTTATTCCCCAGCATCTGCGCCCAGGTTCACAGTTCAGCATTCATTTACTGAATGCCGAAGAAAAGGACTGTAGTCAAATGCAAAGTCTGTAACAAACCTCGTAGTATTTTTCTGAATTTGTAAGTCCCAAGCCCATGAGCGCATGTGTGCCAGCCTCTAAAGATGCTGCGGGCATCCCCTCCACAGCGGCCACCCATTCCAGTCACAGTCAAGAGAGGAATGATGTGACACCCAGTGATCCAGGAAAATCCATCATTTACAACTTCTCTTCCTCTGTAAGTTTCTTGGCTCACTGGTTTTCTTGTAACATCCAGACTTTCCCCTGCATGCATCAGATACATATCACCTACACGTGCTTCCACCACATGCCAATACCTGACTGCCCTGCAGAAACTGTGGGTGAGTCATTGTCCCTCCCTGGGGCCCCACCCACCTGAAGCAGGAGTGAAGGACGTTGTGAATTTGATGGAGCTACTATAGGGCTCTAGCTCAACCCACAAGCTTGTTCGCCAAACATTTTACAAAGTTCTTTCACCTACAATGTACATTTACATATACTTCTCACTTTGACAACACTAGAAACTAACATCACCTTCTATGTGCACACTACGTGTTTCCAGGGTCTCATGCTGCATGCCCCACAAAACTCTCTGAGAGAGGCAGAACACTATCTCTCCTAATGTACAGAGGGGAAAACAAACCCATGAGAAGGCGATTCTCGTAATTTTCACTCGCTCAACAGTGGTGTAAGAATCTGGATTGGCTGTTTGTAATTTAAGGCACTAGGTATAAGTTCTTTAATTTGAATTGATATCATGAACTATTACTTTTAAATCAATTTTCTAGGTATCTATTTTAGATTTACATAATCATATTAAAACCTGTATATGCATCACACAAATTAAAGGATAGTAACAACTAAGAACTCAAAAAGCTGAAATATTAGATGTCAAAAAAATAATGGTGATGAAAAACAGACTGAAAATCCTCAGTTTAAAAGAATGGGCTTAGCCCTGGCTGGTGTGGCTCAGTGGATTGAGTGCTGGCCTGCGAACCAAAGGGTCACTGGTTCGATTCCCAGTCAGGGCACATGTCTAGGTTGCAGGCCAGGTCCCCAGTAGGGGGTGCTCGAGCGTCAACCACATATTGACGTTTCTGTCCCTCTCTTTCTCCCTCCCTCCTCTTCCTTAAAAATAAATTTTAAAAGAATTTTTTAGAATTAAAAAAGAAAAGAATGGGTCTAGTAACTTCCTATATAGTAAAATAAAGCTCAGTACCTAAGATAGTGCATGGCAATTAAGCAAATTTCCTGGATATAGATGTGTTTCTTTCATATGGCATTACAATATCAAGGCATGTTATCAAGGCTGAAACATCCAAAAAACCCTAGGATTCTCAAATCTTGTCATTCCAATATTTTAGGATTTACTATATTCCCCCTCATACTTAAATAATGCTGTGAAGCACTTACAAATTTTAATGTATTTTATACATATTATCTCATTTAATTCTCACAACAACATTGTAAGTGCTCAATTTAACACAGGCAACAGACGCCATAAATGACAAAGAACATGGTGGCATGGTCTTCTCAAAATAGGAAAATGCAGGTTCTGACTGCAGGTTCTGACTGGCTTGGGACTAAGATTCTACATGTGTAACAAGCTTCTGGGCGATGCTGACACTGGTGGACCTTGGACCTCACTTTGAGAAGTAAGGGGTCAGGGGAAAGGAAGAAGGTAAGCCCATCTTCTTGGTGTTTACAGATGTAAGGTGCCTCATAGGCACTTTGTTACAATATTTCACAATTTTGTAGTAAGCAAATAAATTAATGAACTATTTCAAATCATCATAATAACCATGAGGCAGAAATTGCTAGTAAAACAGTACTGAGCTAGAAACAATGCTTTTGAACCAATCTTCCTTTGTGATATAACCACACCTTTAAGCTCTGGCGGCAGGCATGTAAGCAGTATTTATGCAGTCCACTTTGGGATGGTGCCCCTAAAAGTTAATGTGAATGAGTACTTCTTACCCTTTTCTTCATTCCTATCAGAGGGAAATAATGACAACTTTGACCCTGAGATGGAAATTTCTGTTGAGGCTGCCTGGGTCTGGCTTATCTCTGGATTTTTCATATGTGATAAATTCCTATTATTCCCCTTGTATTTAAGTTATTGTGTTGTCTATTTTTAAGAATATACATATACAGTAGCAAAGTCTGTATTCTCACTCTTATATGCATCAAGGTAAGTATCATTAATTACTTTATAGACAAATAAGCCATCTCGAAGAGGAACCAAAAGTAAGACTCCCCAGCTGCTAAACGGAAAAGCTAGAATGGAAAGCCAGGCCAGCCAGATTCTTCCCCTGCACCTTCCCCAAGGTACCCAGGGTGTTCAAAGAACAAGTAATGAGAGAGAAACATTGTGGGCATTTGGAACTGGTTGCTTGAAGTTAGTTATTACATAAAAAGTTGAACTTTAGGATTAGAAAGGCCCTCCAAGCCTGGTTTAACCTGTGAAAGATCCGCACGCCCAGAGGGATCACCGCACCTCCCTCGTGGGAGAGCTCCATGGTTATCAATCACTGACAAGATCCCTTAGGCTTACTTCCTGCTTTTTTTCTTGGTCAACAGAAATTATGCCAATAGTTTTTGTTCTGCTTTGTTTTGGAATCTGCTATGAACTAAACTGTGCTCTCTCACTGCCCTTCTCCCCCACCTGGCAGAAATTCATGTGTTGAAACCCTAAATATCTAGTGTTACTGTATTCAGAAATGTGGCCTATAGGAGGTAATTAAGGGTGAATGACATTTAAAGGGGGGGCCCTCACCTGGTGGGATTGGTGGCCCTATATGAAGAGGAAATGAGAGATTTCTCTCTCCCCTCACGTGCTCAGAGGAAAGGCCAAGTGAAGGCCGCAGTGAGTGGCTCACATGTCAGGAAGACTGGCAAGCCAGCAAGAACAATCCCATCAGAGAGCCCTGCAGGACTTGATCCAAAATTTCTAGCTTTCAGTATCATAAGAAATACATTTCTGTTGTTTAAACTACCTAGTCTATGGTATTTTGTTACGGCGGCCTGAGCTGAATCACATAGCATCATAAGACAATGCTTAATAAATGGTGCTTAGTAGTTATTTAACTACACATCAACTAATTTCAATTTAAAAAAGATATAAAGCATTTGAGTAGAACTAAGACACACCATAAGATAGTGGGCTAGAAATGTATTCTAATGCTCTCCACCTAAATCACAATGTATATTGGATTTTCATTTTTATCATACTCATCTGCTCACAGGTACATCACTTAGGACACAACTTGGCAACAGCACTCTGACTAGAAACACAGTGTCCCACAGAAGGCTCTTGTGGCACTTCTTACCCTGACCCACCCGACTCCGGCACCAGCACAGAGGGCAGATGCGCTGCCTGTGGTCGCCCTGCTGCCTTCATTTGCATTTGGACCATATGCATAAGACTCAAGTGCTATTTCTTCTATGATTTTTTTAAGGAGAAAACTAGAGAAGCCTTTTTAAGTGTCAGTAAATCTGCTCTTTTATTGGGTTTCTTCATTTATCAGCTGTTCTGTAGAGGTTTCAAGTGAACAGAACTAACAAAAATAGATCATGTTTGATCATTTCACATTACCATCTGGAGTTATTTAGGTTTGGTTATTTTTTTCAAAGTTCCACTTGACATACTTCTTAAAAATAATAGTTTTAAGAATCTACCTTCCAGCTTCCCTACCACCTATCACAACGACGGATCGTCATCAAAACTCAAGGTGATTGTGTAGATTAAATGAGGTGTGGAGGCAGAGCACACAGCACACTTTGCTTGATACACAGTCATGGGCTCAACTAATATATTATTAATAAAAAGTTCATAGCAATAGAAAAAAATCAAGGTGTCTTTGGCTGAGCACAGAATGTGCAACACTAAGAGGGAACCCAAATGTAAGCTGTGGGCTGTGGGTGATAACGATACCTCATCGTCGACTCATCAAGTAACAAAGGCACCACTCTGCCTGGGGGCGGGACTTAATGAGCAGACTGTGCATGTGGGGGGTGGGGAGTACATGGGAAATTTCGGTACCTTCCCCTCCATGTCTGTGAATGTAAAATAGCTTAAAAAGGAAGTCTTTTTTTAAAAAATTAAGGTAACTCAGCTATTTTAGTTCACTGATGCTTATGTTACTGTGAGCTAAACCAATAGTAGCAGTTGCAGTGAAAGACCAGCGAAAAGGATGCTCAGTTAACCAGGCACACATACATACTTTTTTTCAAGCATCCGTAGATACCTATAGCTGAATGACAATAGTTTCTCTGAATAACTATTTTGATTTAACAAAAGAACATCAATCATATAAAGTATTCAAGACATTCTGTTGCCTCATCAAACATGTGAAAGGTATTTGGGTCTTTTCCCAAAGTCAGCATCTTAGGGGCAAAATGTCATCTTTTCCTATTTCCACCCACATCCTACATAGTTTTCATAAAGCCCAGCTGGGAAGGTAATGGTCAAGGAATATGATCTACGAAACAGGATGGCATCTGCATAATATATGTATGAGATATACAGAGCCTTGGATTATGCTTTAAAATGCCAGAAAGCTAGCTCCCTGAACTACTCTGAAACTATTTTCACTGAAAGTGCTTTAACTGAGTTATACTTAAACCTTTTACCTTTGGATTATGTTGAGGATTTATTGTAAGAAATAAACATGAGGAAAATGCTTTCATGTCTGCCATGGGTGTGCACTGGGGAGATTACCATTAAGTTACCCTACGTCAAACGTGTAAGATCCACATGATATTTTTCCTTTTAAATTTAGTCCAAGGGGAAAAAGTACTTCCCTTCAGTGAATGCTTAGTGTGTTTCCTCTAAGTGAGAATTATGTTACCCCATTACCTTTTTACTTTGGTTTTTGGGAAGCTGAAATGTAATTCTAAGGCTCAGTCATAGCAACTGTGATTGCCTTTCAACACCTTTGCTTATTTTTCATTTTATGTGTAACTTTTATGTTAATATCTATATTAATGATGTTATTAATATACATTAATATTAATAAACATTGCAAATTCCTTTTAGAAACATTCAACTATATGATTTAAATAAATTAATGTAAAGCAAGTCCATTCAAAATGGTAACCTACAGTTTTAATTTAATACATATTGTAAAATAATTCAGAATGAAAAAAAAATGTTTCATGTTTTGTGAGCTTAAAAGTTGATAGATAAATTGTGTTTGGGCTGAAAATAACGTGGCCTAAAGATGTAGAGTGCTCCCTAGAATGCAAGAGTATCCTTTACCCCTTTCCTGGGTCAGCAGAAGCGTGCCTGTAAACCTACCAAGCAGACTGGCGACTCCTCCCTAGAGGCCCTGGGCATCTGCTTGAGCTTTGAAAGCTCTTGTGGTGTGCAAATATAATTTGGACTTGACCCCGTGGCATTATATAAAGATAGCAGCCTTTCATATTGATCAGGCTTTTAAAAAGATGCTGGTCCTCTAGACCTGGTCAAACATGTGCCTTCAGCATACTCAGCAATCCACTTAGAAAGTAATTTGCCGAGCTGCCAAGCATACATACATAGAAGGAGTTCCTTGGAGATGGACCCTGAAGTCACAGGGTCTCTATGAGGGTTTAATCGCAGAAACAATAAGAGGAGAAATGTGAGTGACATTTCCATGCCTTCTAAGACCTTCCAGCCAGTGATTCTCAACAGTTTCTGCCTCTGCTTGGTGGAGAGGCTGCATATACACACACCCTGAACAGAAACTGTGGCTGTGATTCTCCAGAGTTTGAGTAACAGGAAGCTTAAAAAGCCATCTCCCCTGCTGATTCGCATGTGAACTCTCCACACCCAGTGAGAGTCACTGCAAAGCAGAATGGACTGATCAATTAATTCCATGTTTAAAACGGTAATTAGGAATAAAGGAACCAGATGAAGGAAAGAGATGACCAAAAATGAGGTGGAAAGAAGGAGGGGAAAATGGTGAGAATGTCAACACTGGAAGAGACACAGAGAAAGAAAGAGAGAGAGAGAGAGAGGGAGAGAGAAAGGGGGCCAGTGTAAAACTTGGAATGAAGTCAATGAAAGTGGCTATTAAGCAGCATAAAATTAGTCAAAAGATAATTTAAAGAAATTATTTATAATATATTACAAAGGATTACTATCTCCAATCTGTGAAAAGCCCACAAAAATTTATTAAAATATCAAAATACCCAATGGGAAAAATGGGGAGATGATACAAACAGGAAATACAATACAGAAAAATATGTGACAGAAAACATGCAAAAATCATAGAAGATTTTTACCCACATCCTGAAAATATTTGAAGAGTTTAGTACACAGAGGTCAGTAGTGTATAGAACTCTAAATTTAAGTAACACTCTACAAATGGTCTTTTAAAACCTGCATATCCTTTGACCCAACATTCATTGTAAAAAAAAAAAAGTAACTAGAACTAACTGCAAAGGCACTTGTGCATGGATTTGCACTATAATTCTTTTCTAGTACTAAAAATACAAATGAGTCTAGCTGCTGAATAATGTGAGGTTGGCGTGTGCTTAGATGCGATTCTGAGAGCAGATCCTGAGACGAGGGCATGGGAGCAGGCTGCTTATTCCAGAGGGCACCCAGGACACAGGACAGAGAAAGGGAGGAAGGGAAACAGATGAGGGAGGTAGTCCATTGTGGTTTTCAGGGCTGAGCTGACTACTGCTGCAGGCATCTGAGTTCCACTGGGGGCCTCTGCAGAACTATGTAGCCTGTATCTCATAACTATCCCAACACAGGAATGGGGGTTGCAGGGGTGGGGGTGCAGGCAGAGGCTGGGCATTTATCCACTAACTCCCATCCCCCATTGATCCAGGTTTCAGTATTAACCGCTCCATGTTTCTAGGTTGTACCTTCCTGCGTTTCAGTGACCTGGGCGGCTTTGGGAAAGCAGAGCAGAGATAGAGCACAGTGTGCACCTGAGCTGAGACGCTGTCGAAGGTGCATGGAACTGTCCACCACAGCAGATGGGCTACGGAGATGCAACAGGCACGTTCACATTTTGAGTTAAAATCAGATCACATGCAGAATACATATATAATGTACCTATGTTTAAAGTAGACATGCATTTAGACACACACACACCCCAAGTGCATGCACAAAACATGCCTGGCAATGTATTTACTAAAAGTTACTTAGTGATTATCTCTGAGTAATGATTATCTCAGGTGATTTTTACTGTTTTTCTTAAATGTTTGTATATCACTCTTAAATTGAACAAGTAATTGTTAACTATGTTTCTTTGCAATAAACAGGTCTTATTTAAATTATAAAAAGCCAAAGTTCATGTACTTCTAACAAGTCTCATTAAAAAACACATTTACTCTATTTATAAGCAACATTAATAGCATTGATAATACATTGCCATCCTCAAATTATTCAATAATTCTAACCAACTTTAAACTAAAAGCTAGTGTATGAAATAGCTGCCTTCAGAGTATTTACATGTTGATGGTGATGTTTCAAGTATAAACACGTCATTAATAATTTAATTCTAAATTCTCAATTAACAGAAAGTAGCAGCAGGACATAATAAAATGAGCAAATAACATATAATAAGCCTTGCATGCATCACAGCAATGCCTCTTCCCTCTTTCCCAGCTTTCAACCAATCGCCTAGGCTCTAATGCCTTCGTGCTAATGTCCCACGTCTTCACTCACTCACTCTATCAAGTATTTTCCGAGTGGTTTCTGTGAATCGGGAATTCTGCTAGGCATGAACATGCAACAGACGAGTTCTCCATTCTCAGAGAACTTACTCTCTCCTGAGTAATTCAAGTAATTCTATGATATACCAAGGGTATGTTTAAAAATATTGGGCACTTTAGGTTTGATTTTTCTTATGTATGAAAGTTGACTTGCTTTTTACTGTTATCTTGCCACCATGTCTGTATATTATATCTGAAAACCTACAATAGCCCATATTATATGAACCATGAGTCCAAAGGTATAAGTATGAAGGTTTTATGTTTCCCAAACTCCTAGTCATTAATCTTCTATCTAATATGGTCATGTCTGGCCATGGAAGATGAGTATTTTACATGAGTGAATATGTTTGAAGAAAAAATTGCATTGTGGTACTTATTATTTGAGAATGCTGCAGGAAAATATAAAAATTAGATACCTACCAAGCAGCCAATATCTATAATGTTCAGCTGTGGTAGTAGCGAACACCACTTTTATGAAAGGCAGGAGAATGCAGAAGTAGAGAAATGAAAGTTCCTTAAATCCCCACCCCCTGTGGTTACTGAAAGAGCACAAGACAGGAAAGCAGAAGTCAGAAAGGACACCAGAGCCCACTCTCAGGCCTCGGTCTGCCACTGAGCAGCTGGGTGACGGTGGTTAAGTCAGTTCAACCCTCTGGTGGCTCACATGTGAAATTAGGGGTTGGATAGCATGATTTCTAGGGTCATGGAAAGTCCTAAATTTCATCACCCTCTTTGCCACCGTTTTTTCTCCCAAAAGACAAAATCCTAGCTGCCCAAGCCTGGATCATACAGACGCTGGCACCCCACAAGTGGAAACCCAACATCAGAGGGAGACCCCCCTTTTCTGTCTTCTTGAAAGGATTCCCTCTATCCACAGCAATTTAGATATTTTTGAATCACTGAAAAAATTAAGTCACTCTTATTCAATCCAATTAGAGCATTATTAGTAATCAGTATAATAAAAAGCTAATTTTGCCCAATTTTATGTTTGAGTAAAAGTCACAAAGTGAGTAATTGCTTTCCAGTGTGTTTTCTATCTGTGAGGTTCAAGTTTTATATTATGTTTGGTATTAAATATTAAAATGTTCTAAATTAAACACTGATGAAAATTTGATGATATTTTAATTCAGGAAAAAATTACCCCCTTTCCCTTACAGCTACTTCCATACATTAAAATTCGGAAGGGGGCCCTGGCTGGCATAGCTCAGTGGATTGAGCGCGGGCTGCGAACCAGGCATCGCAGGTTCGATTCCCAGTCAGGGCACATGCCTAGGTTGCAGGCCATGTCTCCCAGCAACCGCACATTGATGTTTCTCTCCCTCTCTCTCTCTCTCTCTCCCCTTCCCTCTCTAAAAATAAATAAATAAAATCTTAAAAAAAAAAAATTCGGAAGGGAACTCACAATTCAGTTTAGCATTACTCAACAGTAATAGAACAAATGATCAAACTGTACCCTTTAAATGAGTGGTACATCTTCATATATTATTTATCTTCTAATTAGGACAGAGAAATTATCTTCTGAGTTGCTGAGATAATTACAAAGAAGGAATTGATCCTTGTGCAGTTAAGTTTTGATCATCAGTTTTTGATTTTAATCAAGCCTGTCTTTGTGCCTTCCCAGCTTCTGATCTTTCAAAACTGTGTAATCATTTTTTGGGGGAGGGGGCTGCAAGATATGAGTAGGGTAGATAAAAGCAACTGGGATATGGAGAACTGCCCCGGCAACACAGAAGCAGTTCTGAAAACAAGATAAAGCCCTCCTCTCTGTGAAGAAAGAGAGTTAGTTCTTAAAATCAATGAGACAGAAAGACGGGGTGATTAATGAAATTGGCATGGTATAAAAAAGATAATCTAAAATTATCCCTCTATTTACCAGGAAGCAAAAACCACAGTGCAACCCACCTTGCTGTGCAAGTAGATAGAACACGTTCTTTTTTATCTTGTCACAATTTTGAAATGCTCCTTTGCTGTGTTTACCTCAACACCCAATGACTGCCTCAGCTCACTGATGTCCACAATATTAACCCATCAGTGTTTACTTTCTTGCAGTTCGGTTCACGCTTTCATGGCCTTGTACTTATTACTTGCCAAATACCTGATTCTCCAGGCACACATACTATCAATTACAGAACTTGCCTGTGCAAAGAAGTGAAAAACAAGGTTATTTACTGACAATGCTGAAAAGGCCATGATATTCAATCAACCTGGAGCCATCAGTCTCCAGACTAAGGAATACAAATGACTTCATGGCTTCAGTTCCAGGGGCCACAACTTGGAAAACACGAACAAGGTCGTCTTTCAATGGGAAAAAGCCAAAGAAAATGACATTTCATTTGCTCCAATACAAACAACGCTAGCATGTGAGCTCAGAAGGCACACTATTCTATTAGCATTGGGCAGTATTATGGAGAAAATTCACGTGGAGCTACGATGTAATTATCCTTTAATGGAAGCACCATTGTGCTAAATGACAATGGTATTTTTGTTCTTCAATTAGAGTTTCTAAGATACTCCACTGAAGGGACTTTGCCACTATCTATATATTTCCAACTCTATAGGGATATCTCAGTTTGGAGTGCTTAAATGTTACCAGTGACTGATTCTATATACACGTGTTTTATTAGGTGAACTGAGTAAGAATCCATCAGTTTCTTCTGATTCTAGAACATACATCTGGAAAGAACTGTCCTGTTTTCACACACCACTGGTTTCAAATAGAAATAATGTACATTTTTACCTAACAGTATTGTAACAGAATTGTATTATATGTAGCTACTGTTCCAGTGAACAGAATTTAACCCAATACCAAATCTGTAACATCAGACTTTTAAAATGGGACCGACTGTGATTATATCTCTGGAAAAACTAAGAGGACACCCCAGGAGAAGAAAATTTACAGTTAGTTCAAACAGGAAGTAATCAAAAACTGCCTCAAATACAGGGAAAATTGGTATCTGTAATAAGATCCAATGGTAACCAGGCAGAACAGGTCAGCCAAACTATGGATTTCCTTGAAGATTATACTTATTTAAATGACACCGCTTAAACAAGTAGTACAGAAGTAAACTGAATGCTGGGACAATTAAGTTCCTAATATATTCTTCTTATTAGTCATGCAGTAAAATTCATTTACCCAGCACCTGCTCTTCAGCGGGCCGTGCGTGTCTAGGTGCTGGGGATGTAGGAGTGAACGGAACAGACAGAAAAGCACTGCTCCCACGGAACTTATTTTCTGGTGGAGGAGACTGCCCCTAAACAAGATAAACAAGCAAAAACAAACAGTCTGCTTTATGTGATGAAGGCTCGGGGGAGAAAATCCAGCAGGAAAAGGGACATGAAATGTCAGAGAGTGTGATGGGGAGATGACATTAATAAAGGGGCCAAGGAAGATGTCCCTCAACTGGTGATTTTTTCAATAAAAACCTGGAGGAAATCATCTGTCGTTAGAAGTGTTACTTCTCTGTCATGACTACATTATCTTCTACCTTTATTTATATGTGAATAAAATAAGCCAGCCACACAAAGGGGGGAAGGCATGAATAAGGGCAGAAGAGCAGACATTCTGCTGGTAACTGGCAATAACTTCACCTCTGCTTTCTAAATTTACCAGTTGTTGTGTCATTTTGTGAGTAATAAGTTGCACCCTTAGGTGTTGTCCTTGCTAATTCCACTTACGACTTTCCTGGAAAGAGAACTGAGAGGGGGGGTAATAAGGTCTAGGGGGACCTGACAAACTGGAGAAATGAAAAGAAAAAAACCCCACTGCAGATTAATATGCTGTTTTTAATTCAGAGAACCTGCTTCCTCTTTTACCCCGACATGTTATAAAGTGAAAAGTCACACGACTTTGTTTCAATTCTCTTCTCTGTGAAACAGCAATGGTAGCAGGTTTTATGAAACGGAGGCTAAATAGAGGCAAGAATTTTGAAAGCAGAAACACCATAGAAATGGAAGTCACCTCTTTTATTCCTTAATTATGCTGCTCACAATATACTGTGATAACAGAAGACAACACAGTGAGTACCGTATTTTTCAGACCATAGGATGCAACTAGGTTTTAGAGGAGGAAAATAGGGAAAAAAAATTTTGAAGCAAAAAATGTGGTAGAATATTTAATAACATAAATAACATAATACTTCACCAATGTAAATGTAAACAGAACTCAGCAGCAGCATTAACAACCATTATTCCTCCCAAATTTGGCGGGTGGGGGCGGTGCAGGAGGGTGCATCTTATAGTCCAAAAAATATGGTAATACAGAACTAAATTCACTGGAGACACCACACTCGTATGATGAGAATCAATACTCTGAAGCTGTGTTTTCACGCTGAAGACACCATACAATGAATACTTAATTCTTCAACATGCCTGACCAGTACACCTAGTCATTCTGGTTTTTAAAAAATCTGATGTCCTACATTATGCCTTCTTCACATACACACACATATGTTGATTCCATATGTGGAATCAACACATATGAGAGTTTCCAAGTTTATGTCTCAGTAACCCAAGAGCACATGACTTCATGCAGTGACTCTTATTCCTGGGAAATATAGAAGGGAAATAATCTTTGTTCACCAAGTGCTGTCAATTCATAAGGGCAATGATCAAGATCACTTTTATTTTTTAACATATAGATTACTGGGATTGCCACCATATTTATTAAAAAAGAACCTTTGGGGGAGGGGGCAGTGCCCACTCATGTACACTCTTTACAAATTCCACAGGCGACCCTGACCTGCTGCAGGGTTGAGAACCACTGAGCTTAACTGCTGAGACCTACAGTACCCACAATACCTAGGAATTAAGTGAGGAATTCTATGGAAACGTAATTTGTCACCATCTAATTTAGCTCCTCTGCATGCTTCTTTTTGTGAAGAGTGGTGTGCACATTTTGAGTATCTGACACTTCTCAAGTAGGGGAGTAGAAAGTAAAATCTGGGAGGTGATTTTACTGTTTATGTTCATAAAAGTGCTTTCCGGAATGGCACCCACACAGCAGAAGCATTTGAGACTTGAAGGAGACACTCAAAAGTGCCAGCAGGATCAGGTGTATTCTGCCCCATATCAAGAGAGGTTTGTATATCCTGAGCAGGTATATATATGTCCTCCTCTCTGCTGTTGCCTATGACAGCTTCATTCTCTCCTTTCTTCCTCAGTGACAGAACCCCAGTTTTACATGTAGGATTTTGTCTCCTGAAAAAACAGAGAAGACATTTCTCAGCCTTCTTGCAGCTTAGGTAGGGTTTGTGTCCCAGTGCTGGCTTATGAAGTGAAAATGGTGTGTGGGATGTCCATTAAGGCGACTTAATGAGAGATGACTCAGCTGGTAAGCAAGTTTTTACTGGTCACTTTTCCTTCTTTGGGGGAGTGTTTCACTAATGTGATAGCTGGAGTTCCAGCAGCCATTTTGTGCCAGTAAGTCATCATGAAGATGAAAGCTGTGCACCAGTGCTGTACAGCTGAAAGAGAATATCTCTGTATCCTTAATGAAGCCATCACACCAGACTCCACTGCCTCCCTCCAGACTTATTTACTTGAGAAATAAATGTTTTTCTTATTTAAGCCATTATTATTATTATTATTATTTCTATGTGCTCCAAATCTAGTCCGAATTCATACAATAGAGGTAATACCTAAAGACATATGAGGTCAGGGAGAGATATCAAATGTGTATACTACCCATCCTATGAATTCCTAGTACAATAATATTGTTTCCAATATCCTTAGAAAGCATGTTGCATTTGCACAACTCCAAGCTTATAAAAAGATTTAATAGAATTTCAGCTTCACATGCTGAAGCTATAAAGCAAAATAATTTACCTACTTTCTGTAAAGTAAAGAATAACTAGTGTAGTTTAATGGCACTGAGTCTGAAAAAAGATTAGATCTGAAAATGGAGATAAGAGTGCCACGCAACAGAAACAGGCAATGGCATGTGCTGCCTTGTTGACCACGGGGGAGGGGACAAGGAGGCAGTGACTAACCAAGCCACCACAGCTTGGTGGCTTGGTTCGCTGCTGCCCATCGCCAAGTCCATCAACAAGATGGGAAACACTGGAGAAGGAGTAGAGGGGAAGGGAAGATAATGAGTTTGGTTTTAACCTTGAAGAGCTTTAGAGATGTGTGTGGGATACAAATGCAAAGTCCTGGAGAAAGTCAGAAAACAGTTTGGGGACCCAGGTTCACTTGTTCCTCTGCTTTAAATAAAACAAATAAACTGTTAATTCCACATTGATTACTCAGTAAAGCCCAGGCTCCTTATGATTTCAAGACAATTCCAACCTGGTTTCAACCTAACTTTTCAGATCTGTCTTTCAGCATCTCTGTCTCTCTGTGCACAAGGCCCTCAAGGCCCAACCAAACACAAACACAAACCTTATGCCCAAGTCACACATGACAGTTTACAATTCCCCCCAAACAAGCTCAGAGAAGCCCATGCATACTTCTTTTATAACATACCCACTGCAAATATAATAGCACCTCCCACACTAGACAAAACTATTTGAGGGCTGTATCTATTATCTTGGCTATAGCATGTCCAAACAGATAAGTCCTCCAATACTTATTTAATTAACAGATGTTCACACCCCAAGCCTCTGTATTTTTGCTTCTTCTGTTTTCCTTATCTGGAACACAGAAATGAATTAATGATGACCCTGAGTTGTCAGGGCTGGGTGAATAATAACATGGTGACTTTTAATCTGCAGAAACCAGATCAGAAAAGGATAGAAAAATTTGTGAAAACAGCCTGCAGAATTAGGAGAGTTTTATACAAAGAAAAGAGGTAACAAATACACTCAAGTCTCTGATACTTTTAGCTGGTGCAGCAAAATACACCAGGAGGGTGGGATCGATAGCTCACATTTGATAAAGGAAGGCAGGAGTATGGCAGGGAGGAAAGCCTTGGGATGCTCAAGGGGCATGGCCAGGCTGGCTAAAGAAAAGCGCAACAGGAATCCTCTCCAAGTCACCAGAACATGGCAGCCACTTTCCTACGAAACAGCCCCTCAGCAGAGCAGATATGGGCAGTGCCACTTGTGCATCCTCAGCTGTACCTCCAGCCTGGGCGGAGTGCAGTTAGGTGAGGTCTGGGGTTTCCCTGCTTACAGGCTTTCTAGATGCCACTAGGACCGCATGGACTATACCGTTTGTTAAACGCAATAACCCCAATCTAGAAATTGTTTAGCATCTCCCATTTGTAATAAAAAGAAATAATGCAATGCCATAGAAAACAGAGGAGCCTTATGTCTGTCATATGTGAAAATTTTTGCCAGCTTTCTCCAACACATATTCTTATTTTTGCTGAAAATTAAAAATAATTGAATTTGTGTAAGTGGTCTTTTAATTAATGTGATATGGTGCAGTATTAACACAGATATGTCACAGTAGTAGCATGAAATACTAACAGCATGAGAACTGAGTTCAGCCCTTGTGAAATAATTTATTCATATTTTATGTATGTGTTTCAGGTCCTCTATATATACGACATCTAAATAGGGTTTCAGGAAACTTTTCAAGAGAACAGCCTGAAGAAAGGAACTTACAACATCTGTTTCTCTGTATTGGTTCTCAATGCAGGCTCATTATAAAGACACAAAGTGAATATCATATGACCCAGCAATCACCTTCTTGGTTTTTACTCAAATGATTTGAAAACTTATGCTCACACAAAAACACAAATGTTTAAAGCAGCTGTATTTATAATTGACAAAATACAAAAGAAATCAAGATATCAATAGATGAATGGATAAATTGTGGTACATCCATATAATGGAATATTACACAGTGATTTTTTAAAATTATTTTATTGTTGTTCAATTACAGTTGCCTGCATTTTCCTCCCACCACTCTCCCACCACCCCAGCCAAACACACCTCCCTCCCTTGCTTGCTTCCACCCTCCCCCTTGGTTTTGTCTGCATGTCCTTTATAGTAGTTCCTGTAAACCCTTCCCCCCATTGTCCCCTCCTGCCTCCCCTCTGGCTATTGTTAGATTGTTTTTAATTTCAATGCCTCTGGTTATATTTTGTTTGCTTTTTTCTTTTGTTGATTATGTTCCAGTTAAAGGTGAGATCATATGGTATTTGTCCCTCACCACCTGCACAGTGATTTTTAAAAATGAGCAATAAAGCCATAAAAAGATGTGGGAACAGCCCTGGCTGGTATAGCTCAGTGGATTGAGTGCGGGCTGCGAACCAGGCATCGCAGGTTTGATTCCCAGTCAGGGCACATGCCTAGGTTGCAGGCCATGTCTCCCAGCAACCGCACATTGATCTCTCTCTCTCTCTCTCTCTCTCTCTCTCTCTTCCTCCCTCCCTCCCTCCCTTCCCTCTCTAAAAATAAATAAATAAAATCTTAAAAAAAAAAAAGATGTGGGAACAACCTTAAATTCACATTGTTAAGTGAAAGAAGCCAGTCTGAGAAGGCACATACTGTATGTTTCTAACTATATGACATTCTGACAAAGGAAAACTGTGGAGACAGTAAAAAAAAAAATCAGTGGTTGCTAGGAGTTAGGGGTGAGGGATGAACAGGCAGAACGCAGAGGATTGTTAGGGAAGTGAAACTAGTATCTGTACAATATTATAGTGGTGGGTACATGGCACTATACCTTTGTCAAAGCAATAGAATGCACAACACCAAGAGCGAACCATAGTGTAAACTATAGCTTAAAAAAGTACCACACTAATGCAAACTGTTAGGAACAGAGGAAACTGGGGGAAAGGGGAGGGGAGGAGGCATAAGGAACACCTACTATCTGCTCAATTTTCTCTAAACCTAAAGAAATGTTTACAAAACACAGTCTATTAATGTTTTTAAAGAGAGAATATTACCTTAGCACCTTCAAGTCATTTTAATAAATATTTCAGAACAGCACTTTGTCAACAGAAAAAGTAAGCAACTTGAAAGATAATATAACTTCTTGACAAGAAGACACAATCTCTCTATTTCATTGTAGTGAGAGTTTGTTGAGTGACCACTGTGAGCCAAAGTCACTGAGGCAGGTATGCGGCACACTGCAGTGAGCACACACGGATACCCGGCCTCCCAGAGCGTATCTTCTGCTATGCAGGACAGAGTTCCCACACGGGTGTCAGTCCAGGCACCCTACCCATCCCAACTGGAGGGCAGGTGATATCTTACTACCTCAGCAGGAGGAAAAAAGATTCCTTTCCCGAGTAACACCTCAGCCACTGGGAGACTGCCATAACTCAGCCAATGAAAAGTCACCATACTTCAAACTTTTGGTTTCCTCCAATGAACTCTCCCTTTACAACAGCCCCTCCCAAGTCCATAAAAGAGCATTTCCCTCCTTTTTGTCCTGGGACTTGCACATGGTTCACCATTAGACTGAATGTCCTGATTTGTGATTCTTTGTGGTCCACCAATGAATCAATTTTGTGGGAGAAATAGCTGGCATGCTATCTGCTTAAGGTCAATAGTGTGAACATGTGTGGCAGGAAACTCCAAAGACTTTATACCATGTTCCCTGCCCTGCAGGAGCCTGGGCTGGTGGATACAAGCTCTGCAGTCTAGCCTCTTTGCAGGGTTTCCGCTAGTTCAGCTGCTCCCTTCAGACCTTGCTGTAGTCAGCCTCCCACCACTGCTGCTCCTTCCTTTTACGACAGCCCTCCCCTCCCACTGTTTCATTTATTATGTAATGGTACCACCGAAAAGAGATCACTGGGTGAAATCCAAAAATCATATAATGTAATATAAAAGATAACCCAGTATATGAAATGTATTGGCTCCAAAATGATTTTTTAAAGTTAGTAAGAAGAATAGTCTAATTAGCAAAAATAAGAAGAGTAAAATACGAGATCAGGAATATGAGAAATTGTGTATAATTTTTTAAAAATAGAGATAACATTGAATCGTACACCAGGGCTCAATGATCTCAGCTGAAAATAATTATTACTGAGAACTCAGTTATCGTAATAGCCTGTCCTGATGCTCTGCCAACTGTTTTATTACAGAACAGAATACATACTCTTAGTTAAAAGAAATAACAATATATCTGTAAGCCAATCAATTTACATGCATTTTTTTTGGGTGGGTAAAGTAGTCTAAAAACTACCCTTTGATCCTCAGCAATCTAATATTAATAAATACTCAGAAAAAAAGGAACCCAAACGCACCGCCCAGTGGGGAGGCTGCACTATTACTGCTTCTGTATCTGGTTACTTTGTGTATTTGGCTCTCCACAGGGATTCTGGTTTGCAAAGGTCCTGGTGATTCTTAGCTAAATACCCTGATACTGTTACATTGCCGGCCCTGAACACATGCAAAAAGACAAGATCTAATTCTAAATCTGAGGAGTGAAAATGTCAGGATTGAATTTGCTCTCAATAACCCTCTCAACTACTAATGAATAACTGGAGGAAATATAAGCAGAAGATAAGAAATATAAAGTGCCTTTCCAAAACCTGAAGTGGGGGAAAAGGTTGTGTCAGAGATGAAAAATGTGAGCCATTTTGCTCCTTCCCTCTCATTCCCTATAACTTGTAAATTACAACCTGTGTACAAATGGTACATTTGGTACTTGGGCAATTATTTATAATTAATTGACATCATAATTCTCCAGATGATACTCCAGCAGGTAATCACACATGTTTAATTGAAATGATTACTTAATCTTTTCATTTAAAAAATAATTAAAAACTTCAATGATAGCAAATCCAAATAAGTATTTTTCTTGTGTATTCATTGTTATGATGCAATTATAAAGGGAGTTGATCTGGTTTCACCTTTTCCCTTCTTTTCTTGAGTCACACCTGCATCCTCCCAGGACACAGGTACCCCAAAACTGCTGATGCTACGAAGCAACCCAGATAGCCCTGGTTGTATATGGCCCTTTGCCCCAACTGCCACTCCAGATAGGAACTCTTTCAGATTTATTGTCTGCGCTTACAATGCCACCTTATTTGTCCTGTTACACAAAAATCAGGAGACATTTCTAATTATCATGCCTCAATGTTTAAATGTTAAATTTCAAGGGATCCAAAGCATATACTCTAGGAGAGATGGTCAATTTTGCAATTGCTCTAGGCCATATACTTACATTCCATAGTGAAACAAAATTACCTATTTTTATTTTATTTACTTTTTAAAGGTTTTACTTATTTGTTTTTAGGGAAAGGGGAAGGATGGAGAAAAAAGAGGGAGAGAAACATTGATGTGTGAGAGATACACCAATCAGTTGCCTCTTGCACACTCCCAGCCAGGGACCTGGCCCACATCCCAGGCATGTGCCCTGACTGGGAATCAAACTGGTGACCTTTCAGTTTGCAGGCCAGCACTCAATGCACTAAGTCCCACAAGCCAGGACCAAATTTACCTATTTTTAAAAAGAGAAGGATAAATTTTTTCTTTCAAAAGAATTCAGACTCAAGCTAAAGCAAAAAGAAAATAATAATTAAAAAGAGGCAACGTGACAGTGACTGTGAAATCTTTAGAAAGAACAGATACCCAAAGACAATGGCAGTGTTGCCACTGTTTTTTCTCACAGAGACTAGGTGCTATTTAAAGATTCCAATTCCCATGAACATATTCAAAAAGTCAGAGATAGTGTAGTCAAAATACATTATGAACAAATTTTTTCTTACCATATGTTTGTTTTATATTTCTCACACAGGTTGGGACATAGTCTAAAAGCGGTTAGACAAATGTTTCTAGATTGTGTTCCGATCCCACACCTCAGGGATAAAAAGCTTCATTGTGACAAGGCATTACTAGTCACAGGTGAAAACATGACAAGTTACAGGAACCTTATTTTAAAAAAAAAAGAAATTCTTACAAAGTTGGGGAAAAACACTCATTAGATGATAATCGTGCAGGCATGGTGTGGTGTTATAAAGTTAGAAGGCTCTCTCACATCTCCTTTATTTTGGGTGAACAGGAGAGGGTTAAGCTGAGTTCTATATTCTCTTTCTGTAGATGCCGTGAAAGCGAAAACTACGACTGGATTGTAGTGCAGCTGGAGCCCAACCCATGGCCCATACAAGGAGGCTGCTCAGTAGATGTGTTCAGTGTTTGCTGAGTGAATTGCCCAGCCAGCCAGGTAAACACGTACAGATTTTTCATTTATTTCCCCTAGTCATTTAAGATGGGCCTATGCCCTAGTCGATGGGCTTAGTGCCCTAGTTGTTTGACTGATAACAGACAGCACATGCTAACTCCAGGCAGACCATTTCTGCACTCTTATTGCATATGAATTTTCTCCTTTATTAAATAGGGAAAAATCTGTTTTCTTGACTTTGTGTCATAATGCAATACTCAGGCTCCATTTTGGCTCTTTTATAGAACGTTCTATGCAAAGACAATGGCATTCACTTTTTCACCTGCATGTTCTCTTGCTTGGGTGGTGGCCTTAACTGTGCGTGTATTAAACACTCACTCCGTGCTGGTCATTGTGCCCAGTCATCAGGGACATTATAATCACCAAGCTACACTCCAGGTTTGCAAAGAGATCACAGTTCAGGTGATTAAAAAAAAAGATGAAGTTGTAAGATAGTATTACAATTAAGATAAGGTGCCTTGAGGAGTGTCAACACTGCACACCTTAGAGAGATGGGAAATGGTGAGTGGGAGGTAAGGATTAACCTCTCTTTCATTGACAAATCTTATGACAATTTCTCTAGTTAAAATAGAAATTTAAAAAAGTGATGAACAATGTATATAGCATAATTTTATTATTTTAAATAATGCAGATTTAAGCTGTTTATGCATAAAATATCTTCCACATTTTCAAGAAGCAACTTAAAACCTAGGGGTGGGAATTGATGTGAGGGAGAGGGAAGGAGATTTTTCATGGTCTTCTATACCCTTTGAACTTTTTTCCATGTGCATGTATAGTTTGAATTTATAAAATGACTTTGTCAACACGAAATGAAATAAAAAGAGAAGCAAAGGTGGGCCACAAATACGATTGTTAGCTTTTTAGTGATCAGCTCAAAAGAGGAAGTTTATAACACCCGGGAAATAGAAGCAGGCTAATTTGCTCAGGAAGTTTATCAATTCTCATTATTAAGAACTGAGAGAAATTCCCTTAGGAGCCCTCACAAAGAAGATAAATTGTGCAGCACAGAACATTCTCATATTATTCTTCTAACATGCACAATGACAGGCTTCTCACGGCTTCTCATAATGACTCCCAGCAGAAGCTGAAAGAAAGCAGCACATCAAATGTCAAGCATTCCCAAAGAGGGACGGTTCAATCTAAAGGCCGAGGACTCCCTTCAAAAATAGCACGGCTCTGGGACCAGATGGCCTCAGTTCAAGTGATGGCTCCACCATATAATTCACTATAAGAACTTGGTCAAATTCTTTGACTGCCTTGTCCTTCATTTTCCTTACTTATCCCATAGGGTTTTAGGAAAAATAAATACATGCACAAGTTTTAGCACAGTGCCAGGCCAAGAGGCAAATATATAATCTGTACAGCTACTTACACATTCATTTTCAAACTTTCTCTCACCTAAGCCTTTAATAGGACAGAGAGTGTGCTGAAACTGGGGACTGTGGTCCTTGCAAGTAGTGCCGACTCCAGTGCCCCAGCCAAGAGTTCCCTCATCTGAAGAGAGTCAGGAGCCCAGCACGGAGTTGAGGCCAGAGAGGAATACCTACAAGCCGTCATCCGGGAGTCATAAAAACAATGCCAGTTTAGTTCTTACAAAATGTGATGAATGTGTCCCATCTCACCAAGATGAAAGCATAGAGGCCTCAGTTCCACCACATAGGGCAGCTCAAATCTACTTCCCTGAGATCCATCCTCGGTTCCTAATAGAGACAACTTGTTGCAAAGCTATTATTTTGTTTATATAGGTATTTATATTGAGTGTAAACTGTGAACTAGGTCATGCTCATTTAATTGTTATAAGATTCTTAAGTAGGTCCAATTATCATCTAATTTTACAGATAACGAAACTGAGGCACAGAGAAGTTAAGAAACTTGTTACATGTCACACATCTAGTAAGGGACAGAACCAAGACTCCAATCCGGGAGACTGGCTCTTAATGGTGGCCTTGTATTATACTGCATATTATATCCATCAAAACAGCCACGATAAAATTATAAAGGCTTATGAAAGAATAGCTTCGCTTTCTTGCAAGATTTAGGCTGCCTCTAAGAAGTGAAATATTAATGTCACATAAAGGTAAGCTTGTTCCACATCTTTGGGTTGCAGGGCTGGTAGTGATGGGTGTCAGGGGAGGGCTTATACCCAGTTACTAATCACACCATGTCAAGAAGAAGAGGCATCAGAAAATGGTCACTAGAAATGTTTAATTGCTCCAAAAGAAGGCCACTTCTACCAGCTCTGCCTCTTAAGACATGCTATGCAAGGTCTATACAGAGCAGAAAAAATGGTCTGCGTTCTGTTCACGCAGCTTGGTCCACAGCAGATCCCCGTACTCAGCTTCCCACATTGCCTCTGTGGGATGTCTTCTATGGGGATTAAACACCCTGACAGGGGGCTGGGGAGCAGACAGTGTCAACGTCCAGTGGCAATTTGTGTAGCTTGGTCTTACTAATCCACATTTGCAATTTGACAGGCAGGCAGATGGTGTAACATTTGGGTGTAATGTACAATGTGCTAAAAGGAAAGAAGTCTATAATTTGAAGGGAACATAAATGAGTTAAAATGTCCTTACAAATACATGACAAGCCAGAAGTTCTGATCTGTCCTATCAGACACCTAGTAAATTCCCTGGGAACAGAGACGTTATTTTTTCATACTTTTATTCCTATATACCTAACACCAGCACAGTGTTTGGCACACACCAAGTCTTCGACGACTGTTTACGAAGCCGAATGGATTGGAGGCACCCTGAATTTTCTTTAGAATAAGTGAGACAGGCAAATCCTATCCTCACCCCCACACTTCCTACAATCTAACTTGAAAAGGAACATTTTTACTTCCCAAATATAAGGGTTGCTACCAAAGTATTTTCCAAGACTAAAAAGGCACTGTTATTTTAAAACATGATCTATACCCAAGGCATGCTCCACACACACTGTTTGGCCAGTTCTCCAACATAACAACTACTACTTGTTTTGAAATTCTCCCTGGGGTTAAAAAAAGATTTAATGGATAATTTATGTTATGGATTTTTGATTTTTGCAGCATGTGAGAAACTCCTAGCTATGTCCATATGGATTTTTTTTTGCCAAAACTTGAACACCTCATCTGACAGATGGTCCTCCCGAAGATTCCAGTCATTTGATGAGTCTGCCTGAGAAGTACCTCACACAGCTACTCCGACAGAATGGTGCCCAACCACACTCAAAGTGTCTCCCATATGCTTGCTGACCAAGGTGGAAACCCCACTGCTCAGATACATTCCGGAAGGATAACACCATCTATTTAATTTAAAACAAGAAAAAGGAAAAGGAAAAACAAAGGCCAATAGTCCTGGGAAGAGTGATAAAACTGTTACCAACCGCTAACACTGAGGTATCACGGCCTTCCTTAAATATAGCTGAAAGCAAGGCCCTTAATGAATTTAAAAGGTTTTAATAGAAGATTTAGGGAAGGAGTAGGTGCCTAGTCACAGAGATTATATATCTAGAGTTTTCTCAATATATTTCAATGATCAAAAATTCTGCCCCGCTATTTTTTAAGCTATCAAAATGTCTTCAAAATCTCAACATACTGATATCCAAATTATACCTCTTGGAACCCCATTTTTGGTTAGAAAATAAAAAATGTTTTCTGTGTCCCCAGGAAGCTAGGTTTGGGGTCAATACTGAGGGGGAAAATAGGACTGTGCAAAAAGGGAGGTCAGCTGACTCTAAAAGCAAATTGTTCATGTAATTATTTCTTCCAGTCAGTCCTGTTAATCATTCATGAAAACATTCATAAGACATGCTCTTCTCCAATTGTTTTCCCCTTTGTCTTCTATTCCACATTTACCAATTTGCTCCTTTTGAACATCTCAGACAAACCCCACCCTCGTGGTACTTTAACATGAGTTACTGAAGGGATGAAATGAGGCCTTTACTTATTAAAATTTCCATCTCCTTTAAGCATGAATACTGGTCTGATACAGCTTGTCCACAATGTGTGAAGGAACTCACAAAGCAAGAGACATATGGAAGCATATGGATAAATCACGGTGGCCATGCCAATGCAAAACCAGCTGTAAGGACACTCTGGCCATCAGCTAGTTAGTGGGAGCCTTTTGTGTAAAAGTATGTTCTATGTCCTGAGATTTCAAGTGCTGTTACCTGAAGTTAAGCAGTGGTCCCAGTTCCCAGATTATGCTTTTATAGAATACATTTACTGCTCCACTGTGGTTAGGCTCAGAACAGCTTCTCTAGGGAAATCAGCAACCTCTCCATGCCTCTGCCAATGTCCTGATGTTTCCATTTGAAAGTACATTTAATTACCACAAAGGACCAAGTGTAAACTGGGAAGTAGTGAAAATGGTGCAATGAGGATAATTCTAAATTCTCCTTCAATTATGTTAACATATGAAATAGAAAAGGGTATGCTGATTTTTCTAAAAATTCACAATACTGTGATAGGCCATACAAGCATTTACAAGTAAGTGCTGCCACCTGTTCAGCAACAGGTAGAACAGAGAACAGTAAAACAGTTGTCATCAGGTGGCTAGAAGGAACTCTAGGAACTCCAGAAGTTCCTCTTGGAATTTCGCTTCTACAGTCTTACTTTCTGAACTTTGACTGTATGTACTTTTGATTTTTCTTTTGATTCTACACTTTATCAATTTTTAAAAGTTTTTTGGTCCAGGTTGAGACAAGTTCTTTTTTTTTGCTGTTGTTAATGTATACATAATCATAAGTCCAGGTCTTTTACCTGCTATAAAACAAGGAGAAATCCACAGCCAGAGGAGTTAGGACACATCACAAAAAATCCACCTATGCAGGTTGGACACACTATCTGGAATCCTAAACTCCATTCCAAACCCAGATAGTAAAGGATGTTGGCAATTCCTAACTGTGCATTTATCACTTTAAAACTTCCACATATTTCTCAGTTTGCACACCAGTCAATTCACGATGAGAGCTACCACCATGTTTGGATCAATAACTGCCGCCATCAAAGCACACTCGCTCCTCCTAACCTTCCGGGTTCTATTTGCAAAGAAAGGTCTATCAACCTTGAGAAGACTAACCCTCACTAAGAATCCCCAGGCAAACATGGTACTTTGCCCTGGGAGGCCCAAATGCACACCGTCTATATTATTAAGGGTACTTGCAGGGCTGCAGTCCCGCAGCATATTCCATCCAACTTAGGACACAGGCTCAGCTTAAAATCTTGGTTGTGCCCAAGCTGTGTGAACACAACACCATGTGGTCACATCAACCTCCTTGGTCTTCCGATCCTTCATTTACTGCAGATACTACTTCCTCATTAAGAGTTCTTGAGATCAGTAGGTATGTGTTGTTGGTACTTTGGAGCAGTAAATGTGTTCTATAAAAGCATAAGCTGGGCACTGGGACCACTGCTTAACTTCAGGTAACAGCACTTGAAATGTCATGGCATGAAACATACTTTTACACAAAAGGCTTCCACTAACTAGCTGATGGCCAGAGTGTCCTTAGAGCTGGTTTTGCATTGGCGTGGCCACCGTGATTCATCCATATGCTTCCATATGTCTCTTGCTTTGTGAGTTCCTACACACATTGTAAAAACATATAGGCAGCTCACAGACCTTGATGACAGAGAGGCACCTGTCTGTCACCTACTTAGTGACACCTATTCCCACGACTACAAACAAAGTCCAACAAAATCATTTTGCCCAACACTTTACATGATACTACTATATCAACTAGTAATGTCCATCTCTAGGCTCTGGTATCTTGACTCCTGAGACGTATGAAGAACCCCAGTTAAGAGTTTAAGTGCTTAGTGATTGAAAACCAAAAGTTTTCTACTTTACAGCTCATTAGAAATGCATATATTGAGAGAGGCCCGTTACAGAATGGCTGATAATGAGAATCACTTCACCCCAGTATCTGCCACCTGTAAGGTGGCAGAAGGAGCCATCTGACAATCAGTTCCAAGCAGGCGATTTCCTAACTATTTATTAAAGAGAAATATTTTTCATGTCCCAGGGCAAATTGCTAAAACAGGGATTTGTGAGTTCCAATTGGCTTATTGCTTTTGGCAGAATTTTACTACCATGGTTGTTAACTTTGCCAGCATCAGATAGCATTTCTCTGCTGTGGCAGTCCACAGAAGACATGTCCTAGATTAGCGATAAAAACTAGGGGAACCAAAGCAACAGTGGTAAAGCTTTAAAAACAGTCACGCGTAGTTGATAAACCTAAGGACTTCAGAGATCACCGAAAACAACAACTCGTAGTTAGCTAAGACAAACTAGTGTAGCATAACGCAGAAGGTCCTCAGGACACACACTTTTAAGACTAGGTTTTAAAATATTCTCTTGCAAAGGAGAATTATAATTCTTCTTCTTTGTATTGCAGGAAAAAATCCCACCTGCACATGAATGTGCTTGTTTATGAATAGTTCCCCGATGCAATCAAGATGGCCATTATCTGCGTCTGATCTGCCTCGCAGAAAAACGTGTCCCACCAACAGCAGTGGAGCAGCCATTGGGAGCGGTAGCTGTGGTGAGCCCACTGGGGTGCATCCTGGGGTTCATGTCTCTTCCCTTCAGTATGTCAGTAGAAAAACAGTCATTTACAAACAGAACATTTACTATATTCCATTATGCTTCCGAGAGACTTACAAACCTTTAAATGATTTTCTTTAATTCTAGTGACAATATTGTTAAAAATATTCTTTCATATCTACCTTACTTCCAATGGCCTGATTATGCTATTACCCAGTTACCTTTGAAGAAGACAGGCTTCATGTCCATATTATTCACTCCGTGTGTCCGAACATACAACACATACAAAGACTGCCTACAATACAATATAATACAATACAATACAATACAATAGTTGAACAAAGATGTCTCTGGATATTGTTACTACCAACCAGAAAAAGAGAAATGTCACCTGCCATAGAATTAAAACACATGTCCTAGTTGTCTTTCCAAAATGACTTTTCATTTACTCTTACAAGGAACAAAACTGAACTAATGTGAAACAGTGTGTATCTGTGTTTTTCTGAGACAGAGCAGAAGGGAGACCATGATTCCTTTAAGACAGATGCAAGAGACTCCCTATGGGCTTAATGTAGAGAGGGTGAGGAAGAGCCAGATTTCTCGGAACATTTTTGTTGTTACTCATGTAAAAATAAATTAGTTTTTTGTTACTTTACTTTTTTGTAGCCTCACCCATCATCCCATCATTTTACCCATCTCTAAATGTTCTAGCCTATTTAAATCTTAAATACAACTAATATAGAATGGTTATTAAAAAAAAACAATTAGTTGGGGGGTGGGAGGGCTTGATTGGGAGGGAGGTAGGGAGGGGGGTGGGAGGGCTTGATTGGGAGTAAGGGGGAGAAAACTGTACTTGAACATTTATTTAAATAAAATAAAAAAAAGAAAAAAAACAATTAGTTACTCTTTTCCTTTTTTTAAAATGCCTCAACCCTTTTATCAGGTAAGGAGTCAGAACTTAGAAAGCATTAATGAATTAATGCAGTTTATGAAATATTATTGAGTTTCCTATGAAAATAAAAGATCCAATCTCAGATAATAGCTACCTGACCTAACCTTTATGATTAGGCAATAAGTTAGTAACTGAACTAACATTTAGCTTTTGAAATTAAATTTACTAGAGTTATTCATAAACTTGCTCCTGTCATTAGCTGGTTTCCATCTTCAGAGGCAATGTTATGATCATCCACCTGAATGGAGGCAAGAATCCAGAGGTCTACTGGCAGCAGAGACTGAAACCTTTCAAATTAATGAAGCTTCTGCCCACATATCCACTGGTGACTCTAATGACTGGTTTCCTTAAACCACACTCTCTTATTTGATTAGCATCATCACTGCCTGTCAGCAAACGTGACTATAATTTACAGCCACTTACAACCATTTTCTTCCTAGGTCTCACATGAGGCATAATAACATGAGGGCTGTTGTGAAGCTGCAGAAACACAAAGTGAGATAATATATATGAAAGTGAGACTTGTAAGCGATAGACCACACAGAAATGCTCTACTAGCTAATAAATCATCAGTCACTTATAGTAGCAGGGCCTTGTTTTATGAACTGCCTGATAACAGGGCTATTAGCCATCCTTTCAACCTTAGTGCACTGTTGATGGGAATGCAGATTGATGCAACCATGATGGAAAACAGTGTGGACATTCCTCAAAAACTTAAAAATGGAACTGCCTTGTGACCCAGCAATACCACTTCTGGGATTATGTCCAAAGAGACCTGAAATACTAATTCAAAAGAATATTTGCGCCCCTATGCTCATTGCAGCGTTATTTGTAGTAGCCAAGATTTGGAAGCAGCCCAATTGCCAAGTGGATGAAAATTTTGTGATACATTTACACAATGGAATACTATTTGGCTGTGAAAAAGAGGAAAACCTCACCTATTGCAACAGCATGGATGTACCTGGAGAGTATAATGCTAAAGTGAAATAAGCCAATCAGAAAATCACTGTATGATTTCACTTACGTGTGGACTCTAAACAAAAAGAAACAGACTCGTAGATACAAAGAACACACTGAGAGCTGCCAGAGAGGAGGGGCTGCAGGGCTGGGTGAAAAAGGGGAAGGGATCGAGCAGTACAAGCTGGCAGTTACAGAAAAGCCACAGAGAAGTGGAGTACAGCCCAGGGAATACAGTCAGTAGTAGTAGGATGAGTACGTGTGGGGCCGGGTGGGTACTGAAGCAGCAAGGGGACCACTCTGTGACGTACATGATTTCCTGACAACTTTGCTGTACACCTAAAACTAATACAGAATAGTATTGAATGTAAACTACAATAAAAAAAATCTTTAAAAAGATATCTATTTGAAAACAGAACCAGGGCTTACATATAAGTATTGGACCTGAATCAGATTAAAGTCACTTTAAATGTCTAAGTAAGTTATTTTCTTAAGTTTTCCCTTTAACTCACTAAACTAATACACAGAGTCTGGCATAAATAACACCCCTGTTTCATTACAAAATCTTTTGTTACAAAATCTTTTATTACAAAGTCATAAGCATGTAGTTCTGTAACATAACCATATCACACTCAAGTACCCCATGTTACTTTTTAGGTAAAATGTTCAAATTGAAACTATAAATTATTACACCCATATTATTACCCTACCAACAACACTCAAGCAGGTGCTACTTCTGCTGGACCCTGTGTTATTGCTCCGGAGGCTATGGAGGAGATAGTTGACATGAGTGAAACGACCATCTGGAAGAGAAACATATTGTGTAGCCCTATCAGACTGTCCTTAAGAGGAGGAAGAGAAAGTGCTACCTTCATAAGACATGAGAACCTAGGTAAAAATACAGCCGAGACTGTTATACAAAAGTGCACCCCTGTACCTTGCATCACTGTAAAATACCACAAGTCAAACTCCCCTTTAGGCATCACAGTATTGCTATATATATAAGTACTTAGCACGTCTAATTCTCATCATTTAAAATAAATTACAACACAGGCTAAACACTTGCCTCCAAAGACTTCTTCATTCTTTTACAAAGAGAAACTTTCTCTCCTTGGTATACCCACTCCCCTTTCTATTACTATCTAATCCCTTACGTTACTTACTCCTCACTCCTGCCCACTCGCCTACCTCTTCACCCAACCCACAGGATTTCCACAATCCCGAAAGTACAAGGAAAATTTTTTATGCTACATTGTTCAAGAAGAGTAATACTTGAGATATGAAGCAATGAGTAATTATTAATGCTTTTATAAAGATGACTATTTGGTAGCAGGAAAAATAAAACTGTATATTCAAAATTATACAGAAGTCCCTGAAAGAGAGTTTCATGATAACTGAAGGGCCACTCTAAAGCACCATGAGCTGCCATTAGCATAGACCTGGTAAGTAGAGTTCTGGCAAACCCTCATTCAAAAATCCCTGGAAGTCAAATGAAGTAGATAAAAGCAACCAGAGACTCCCTCTGGAATGCAATACATAGATAAAGGGGGTAAAGACACTTTATATTGCCTCATGATCTCTCTATAAATTAATCTTGTGGTGATTTAAGTGCTTCAGAATTTGGGTTGTTTCATTTAAGAATGGCACTGATATTTGTTGCTAGGGCCAAAGACATGCAAAGGGATTAATCACCGATGGGCCATTCTCAGTGTTCAGAGCAGGAGGGAAGGCTGCAGGGATAAACTAACCAGCTCTGTCAATGATGTGATGGTAGACACAGACATGACTATAGAGTAGAGGGCACTTTTTCCTCTGGCTCTTTCCTGGACTACTGGACACTTCTTGGCATCTGTGACTCCTGTCCCTTCTCTTCTTTCCTGAGATACCAACTGCAATGCCTGAAGTGTGGAAAATGGAAACTCAGGATACACTTTAGCCTACCCAAACAGACAGACACTTCTTTGGCTCTTACCCCCTACTCCCCTAACATCAGAATTAAACCCGGAGCATGTAGGCGACTACAGACAAAATACTAGTATTTATGTGGGATAGCAGCTCCTTTTTTAAAATTTAAAGAATGTTTATTTCCTAGCGCTTTTCCCCCTCTTCTCTATTTTGAAATTTGTCTCACTTTTTACTATACCTTATTTAACATGACATAGCCATCAGTGTCAAATAGCAGATCTGGTTCAACAACTATTTATTATTTATTTTCAGGAACTGGCCTAGAGGTGCTTAAAGTAAGGCTGGGGAAGCACATGGTAACCGTGCGACAAATACGGCAATCCCACTCTCCAGAGTTCACTATGGAGGCAAGGGGTTGTGGCATGGGAGAGGCAGAGACTTAGGACAGACACCTGGGGGGGAGGGGCGGGGAGGGGAGGAAGGGGAAGTGGAAGGGAAAGGAAAGGGAGTTGAAGCTGTAACAAAGATTTACGTAATCGGCAGGGGTTGGCCAGGCCAGGAAGGGATGGACAGCATTCGTATCTACCACTGGCAAACAGAGCTCTTATCAGGGGAGGGAAGCAGGTCTTTCCCATTGCAGAGTGAAATGTAAAACTAAAAATATTCTTGCATTTTATCATTTCTCTCCCATTCTTTCTTGTCATTAGATATCCACATGAAGACAAAAAGTAATATCAATAAATAGGTTTGCTTTTTGGGATTTGACCAGTCATTGAGATGGAGTATTTCCACTGAGAGGTCATTCAACAGTGACAAATGTAGGCAAAGAATCATACAACCTGGGGCTGAATACCAGCTCTGCTACTTAAGAGTTTCTTAACCTTCGTGAGACTTTCCTTTCTCTTTTAAATAGGATAATAACACAGAGCTTAGGGCTAGGGAGAAGATCAAAGAAATACCACAAGGTAGGGCTCAGCACTGAACAGCACAGGGCAGTGGGCTGAGGAAGTACGTGGCAGCCATGGCTGAGTGCCTTTCTTTCTCATTCCCTGAAAGTCAGCTGCCCGCTCTCCTCCAAATATCACAGAACTACACTGTATTTTAAAATTATTTGTATTATGTACTAAACATAACATTAAAAAGATAAAGAGCACTTCTGGTCTCCCCCCAACAAAGTATTCGCCATCTTTATTGAAATGTGGATATCCTTTGATTTTTTCCCCCTTCTGCTTAGTTAGTGACTCTAAATAAAAATAAGTAAGTAAGTAAGTAAATAAATAAATATTTTCTACCTCTGTGGAAAAAAGATCATAATAGAAAGAGTTCCTTTTTGGCAGAGGGTGGGGCAGGTCATAAGAAGTCATTTTTCTGGAAAAGAAAGAGAAATCTTTACTAAAGTTTCACTTTTTCTTTTTCTCATTTTTGTAAGTTATGTTAAATACACTGAGAACATTCTACCTGTCTTTACTTTTCTCTTTTTAAAAATTCAACATTAACTCTTCAGTACTGGATAAGCTTTCACAACAAGCAGGGAATGCTTTCACCTGTATGCAACTGACCTACTGCCAACTTTTCTGGGCGCACTGGCCACACCCCCTTACATGGATACACAAAGCCAGTTTTCTGCAGCATGAAAGCCGATGTCCGGCCGGCGGCTAGTGTGACCGTTGCACTGGCCGAAACAGGTTCTGCTGCGTCCAGGTTTTGCTTTGTCTAACTCATTCCTCACTCTGCACACAGCTGGCCTTTCTCCAGTTCTAGTTCAATCATCTGTCACCTCTTCATTCTTTCTTTCCTAAGTTTCCTGCTTAGCAGTTAATTCTTGACCTGGCCATCATGGCCTTTGCCCATCGGCCCCATGTGTCTCTCATCATCGTCATCGTGTTTGCTGCCTACCCTCTTCTACCCCTAAACCCACAGCCCCCCTCAAGTTCCAACCCATCGCTGTCTATTCTTTCCAGACACCGTTCTTCCCTTTAGCTCCTTTGTCATCAGCGGAGCCTCTTTATCTTTCATCCTCAATACCACACGCTTAGTTCACTTTTTGCTGAGCACTGTGTCCAAAATTCTCCCTCCTCTTCCCTGATCTTAGGGCTGTGTGTGCCGCCACGGCAGTGCTTTTATCACATGCTGCCTGACACCATCGGCATTTGAGCAAGTCCTGTTGTCCATTAGCCTGTAAGCTCTTTAAGGATGACGAATATGTGATCCTTCCATAGAAAAACTTGCAATTTTGTGTTATCTCAGTTCTCAATTAAAATCAACATGTTGTCATAGAATTTCATTAAACTCTTTTTCCATGATTTTTCTAAGAGAATAACATGAACATGTATGGCAGAGGCCCCTGCAAATCATTTCTAGCTTCAGATGAGATGAGCAGGTTTGACTAGCAGGTTTTGATATGGACTATGAGTGGATTTTCACAGTATGTAGGCTGAATAATTAGCTCCAAAGATATTCAAGTCTGTATCCCTGACATTGGTGAATGCTACCTTATGCGGCAAATGCAACTTGCAGGTATGATTAGGAAAAGGATGTTGAGATGGGAAGATTATCCGTTTTATCCAGATGGGTCTTCACTATAATCACAAGTGTCCTTATAAGGGAAAGGTAGAGGGAGATTTGAGTACAGAAAAGGAGGACTATGGTGACAGAGCAGAGATTAGAGTGATGAGCTTTGACAATGAAAGAAGGGGCCACAAGCCAAGGAAGACAGGGAGCCACTGGGAGTTGAAAAGGCAAGGACGTGCAACCTCCCCTAGAGCCTCCTGAAGGAACCAGCCCTACCAATACCTTGCCTGTAGCCCAGTGAAAATGACTTTAGACTTCTGACCTTCACAATTAGAATCCATTTCTGTTGCTTTAAGCCACTAAGTTTGTAGTAATTTGTTACAGCAGCTGCAGAAAACTAATACAAATAGTAGGTGAGTGTTTAGCATTTGTGGGAACCACACTGTAACACAGTAGGCCTGAATATGCAGTCCATAGATCAGCACTGCCATCGTCACCCCCTAAGCACCTGCTGGAAATGCAAAATCCAGACCCATGGAATCAGACCCTCTTGGGGAAAGTTCAGCTACCTGTGCTTTAACAAGCCTCCAGGTGGTTCTGAGGCAGGTTCAAGTTTGAGAATGACTCCTGGAATGACTTCTCTTTGACTTCAAGTTTGAGAATGACTTCTCTTTGAACTTAGTAATTAACAGGATGTCATGCATTTTGAAAGGAGAAAATAGTTTAATAGAATATCACTTCTTCAGAAGGCTATAAGAACACAAATTGAAAAACAGCAAGGACATTCCAAATTCAATGCAGCACAATAAATTTTCAAAAGTCTTAAAATAACAACAATAAAAACTATCAGCAATTGAAAGTCTATGTTATTTATGCTTAAAGGTTTGAACCAGTAATAGTAGTGCACGAATACACTCACTGGAGTTAACTACTAAATAAAACACTTTTCCATTGCAGGCAAAAGAGAGTTGAAGTTAATAGAACCACAAATTAGTGATTTTCTCCCAAAGCCAATTTCTCTATTATTCAGAGGGAGTTCATTCTACTTCTATCAATTTCTCAGCCTAGAACTGCCACATTGAACACAAATGTTATTATAGTAACTGCAATTTAAAAAAAATTCAAATGTATATCAGGAGAAACTAATAAAAAGAAAACAGCATTAAGTACAACTTTTACATAATATTGCCATACAAAACCTATTTTTAAGCCAGTTTTCAGGGCACAAACATCTACTTATTGAATGAATGAATCAATGAATGAATGAACGAATGTCACATCTTGGTAAGAGATGACCATAATTATCAACCAGTATCAAAATTTAAATTGTACTTTTAATTTCTACACTCTCATCCAAAGGACTACATCAGTTACCTAAGTGATCTATAGAACGGTGTTTTTGTTTGCGGCAATCAGAGTTTCACCTGTCTGTGTTGACCACACCCCATGCTCGTGGACACTTCTCGCATGACCTAGAAATCAAGTAGAGGAGTCTGTTCTCTCGGGCTAAAGGCCTGGTCAACAAGAAAAGGCAAGTGGGAAGTCATTTTCCTGTTTAGGGCCTTGTATATTAGGTCAAGAAAACCCAAATCAAATGGCAGTCACAGTCTTCTAATTTTGTCTTTACCGGCCCTTTTCTCACAATTCACATGAAATAATTAGCAAAGGACCACTTCATCAATTTCTTTACAGCTTCAACTGCTAGTTTAAGAAACACAATTGAGGTGAGAGCAAAAGGGGCCATGGTTAGAAAAAGGTGAAAGAGCTACTTCTTGATTCATGCTGCACATACCAATGACACATGTGTGCGTGCATGTGCACCTACACAGGGCATTGCGGTCTGGTTATCACCCAGCCTTTTGTATTGCATGGCTCGTGCCAAATAATTTTTCTGCTTATGCTGAGCACCATGAACCCTATTAAGAAACTCTGTGTTTTGATATTCTATCTTTTACTTTTAACCCCCTAATGAGGATCTTCTATGGAGAAAAATACAAAGGAGAAGCTGACAACTCACAGCAAACACCAGGTATCATTACAGTGAGGACATGCAAGAGAACTAAGCCCTCTTTCACATTCAGTCTCTTCAATGCAATAGTCAAGTCCTTCCCACACACATTTCCAGTTTTATTTCCCAATTTCCCCTTCATGTAATCTCAAACAGACCCTGTACTTTCCAACTCTGCATTCTCCACCTAAGAATGTTTGCAGTAACCCCCCACGGTCAGCCCATTCACTAGTGCTCAAACCAAATGCTGCTCTGTGCGGTTTTCTTCAATTTCCTCGATTGGAAATTGGACTGCTTTTCCATGTGCAGACAGAACCCCATTCTTCTACCATTTACCACAAAGTCTTGTCTCGTAAGTATTTACAAAGAAATTTTTAATCGTTTGCTATATTATAAGATCCTTAAAGGCAGAACCGTGCCTTCCCTCTCATATCTGCCACTATGTTTTGGCCAAGTATATGTTTACTCAATATTAACTAAATTGAATTAAATTCTTACGCTGGTACCCATGGAAGGAAAGAACAACACTGACTCAGAAACTCAGACTTTGCTAGCTGTTTTATCTGAGATACTTAGAATGACTCCTGTCATAGGTCGGTGCTCCACAGACACCAGATGAAGAACAAATGAATTGAGCTCAACATCTCCCATCAGTAATTGACAGAAACTGTTGGAGAGCCATGAATGAAATGCCCTTTAAATAATAGCTTTTGCTCCTCACATGTCTGTGCCCACATTTCCACTCAATAACATGCAGTGACTGCTTATGTGGAAGCTACAGGATATCAGAAATCATGATTAGGTTTTATTATTTTTTAACTGAAGCATAACTTATATTCAATAAAGTGCATAAATCTATGTGCACAGAATTTTTTAAAGATTTTATTTATTTTATTTTTTAGAAAGGGGAAGGGGGAAAGAGAGATGAAGAAAAACATCAATGTGTAGTTGTCTCTCAACACCCCCTACTGGGGACCTGGCCCACAACCCAGGCATGTGTCCTAGACTGGGAATCGAAACAGCATCCCTTTGATTCATAGGTGGGCACTCAGCCACTGAGCCACACCAGCCAGGGCTGTGCACAGAAATTCGATGCATGTTCACATGTGTATATACCTACACTGTGTGTCTGCATATGTATACACTATGTCATCAGCATCCGGATCAAGACCTAGATTTCCAGCACTCCAGTAGGCTCTGTCTTGCCTTCTCCCTCCCTTTATAAAACTACCTCTATTACTATAAATTAATTTTGCCTGAAAACAATATTTTATCCTTTCCATTGTTCACTATCTTCTGGAAGTCTGAATTCCTTGAGGACAAAACAGTCGTCTTCTCTCAGCTTTGGAAGAGTCATTCCAAGGTGACTGGTATCATCAGGCTTTACTCAAAAAATTGCTAAATAAGGACAGCAACAGCCTCTAGTAGTCAGGCCTATTCTCATGTGCATTAATAAAGAAGAAGAGGGCTAACTCAAAACAAAACACTTAAACCATGGGTCCCCCTTTACAGCACACTCTCACAGACCCAGTATCCAAAAGCTCTCTGAACCATTTTCTCAAAGAGCATGTGCAACTATAATCAGAGCATGAGCTGGTCAGACCAGATTGCCCACTGCTCTACTCCACATGGTGTGCCTGTCCTCAGTACTCCCTTCCCACTCCACACACACACAGGCAAGACTGCACCTTCCCTGAAGAGACAAACGCCGATTTCAAAAGCACAAGTAGAGCATCTCATTCCTTTCCCCAGAAAGCTGTTGTTTCTAAGTGAAGATCATCTGATCTGCTTCATTACTGATGATCAGGAAAAGGTTTTATTCTGATGACCACTGTCTGTAAAAGTCATTAGCTCTTGGACTTTATTAAAACATACCTTAATAAGAACATTGCTGTCCTTGCTGAATTCAGAAAAGGATTTTTCTTCAGATGTCAGATGATGATTCAGCTAATGCAGAGTGAATGTGCAGGGACAGATTGTGATACGGGGATCAATATTTCATATCAAATTACCTGAACTCTTCTGAGAGTAACTAGTTTTCTATTCCCCATGGGAGCAGGAAGAGAGTACTAATGTGATTCAGTTCTCAGGCATTGCCTTCAGCCAAAGGAAGCCTGTAGCACTAGCTTTATTACAGCATAAAAATGAGGAGCAATGTCTGCTCGAAACTTTGGAGACGTCTCAGTTTATGCCTTTAGGGGACTCATAATGAACGTCATCTTTAAATCGGTGTTATTTTAGTAGCCTATGATATATAGTTTCTTTTCTTTATTTCTAGAGTTTTTACAAAGCTGATATTTTATTAAGTGAGCTGAAAAGATAAGATTCATGGTTTGATCAAGCATTGAATCCACAAACCCTTGTTTAAATAATTGCACAGAGCACTCAATAAGGCAGCACTCGTCACTTGTGCTTGGGAGCTGACACAAGTTCCTTTCCTCCCACAAAAATCCATTTCAGCTTTATGAACTCCTGCAAATCCTACAATCTTCCTACTTCGCCGTCTGGAGAAAGCTGTTGGTGTAAATGTCATTCTTTCCAGACGAAGCCTGAATACAAAGCAAAGACAACCAAGGTAAAAAAAGGCTTCTCAAGGCTCTTTACTGAAAATTTTTACACAACCAAAATTAAACTACTGCATCTCAGTAAATAAAAAGCTCTAAAGTATAACCTCAGTGTCGATGAAATGGTTTTATTATCTGAACGTGTTTTAATTTATCCTAGGCAATGAACAACTTCCCCTAAAACACATTCCCCAAAATGTAGAAAATACTGGTTTGAAGAGCATATTAATGGTTTACTAGTCCCAATGTAGGAAGCAAATACGTATCATAAAAGGAGAAAAAAAATTGTGTTGCATGATTACACTGGTTTATGTAAAAAAGGACATTTATACCCAGTTTGTAAATCAGCAGTTTCTGGTGAGATCCAAAAATACTAAGAATGCAGCCAGCCACAGACTCTCAAGTGTGGTCAATGTGACTTCATTTGAAAGGAGATACATAAGCAAGTATGGTGTTTAATTTGGGCCTTTTGAATATCATCACTAAGTTTAACTCTGTAGTGTTAAGTTAAATATAGTTATAGGATAGAGCCTTCATTTTCTCTTGTTATTTGGTCAATCCTGATTAGTCCAGTAGATCCACTGAGTTGATAATGAAGCCTGGATACAATAGGCCATGTGCCCAAAATACCTGAATTAAAATCTCAGCCCTCCCCACTGACTGGCTGTGTGACCTTGGGCAGATTATTGATCCTTTGGTAGCGTTGGTTTCTTCATCAATAAGGATGAGGAGTTACACTGTGAAGCCCATGAGAAATGAATGCTAAGTGATCAATATAATGCCTGGCCCACAGTGAGTGCTCGGTACAATAGAGCTGTCACCATTATAATAATTATGATTATAATTATCATCAGTGATTCAAAATTTCATCACACCTATCCATTAAGCCAATTGTGTTTCCAAGTCCATTATCCAAATCCAAAAAAGGTGGGACTTTCATAGTGAGAAAAGTTTTCTTAAGTGCTGTACAGAAAAAAGAATTCCAAGTTATTATTTAATATAGGGCACATAAATCTGCTATGGAAGTAGAGCTTGAATTTTGCCATAATCCACCAGAGACTAAAAAAGACTATGCCATTCCAGAGCATTCTGGGCAACAGGATCGTGTGATAAGAACCCCTGAAAAGAAATTCAGGGACCAGGGCAGTGAGAACTAGGCAAACATGAACAGTAGGATTTTTTTTCTATGAAAGTTCTCCATCTCTTTGCCTTTTATATGAAATTCAACTTTTTAAAATTGTTCTCCTTTTTAAAAGTAACAACTGCAAGCTCTTTCATAACCCAATATACCTAAATTTATGCATAGTCATTTCCGTTCTAATTCCTACATCTTAGGGGTTTATTAATAGAAAAGAAACTACATAGTAAAGACATTTTGAGAAAATAACTATTCAGAGTTCTGCCTTTCTAAAAGAAATCTTTTCATTTTTACCTATTATCTTCCATTTATCTATACATGTGATTATCACAGCAAAATGTACAAATGAGTTTGTTGCTTATTTTCAGGTAAAATTATAGTAAATATTTTATTAGGACTATAAATAATATAGTTACTTTACAATTATTATTTTTAAATGGTTGCACACTATTTTGTTACTTTGATAGTAATAATTTAAATAATTCTACCAATATTATACATTGAGATCATTTTAAGTTCTGTTTTGGATTGCTATAATTTTATGCATGTATATGTATATTCATATAAATTTTTAAAGTTGTAATAAATAAGTTTACAAATGTACATTTTTTGGTTCTGTACAGTTCTTTTCTCAGACTAAATTCACAGGAGGTGAACTGCTGAGTCACTGTATATGAACGCATTTAAGGTTATTATTCTAAATAACCATGTTTATTTCTAAAGCAGGTTGTATCAGCTTACCATAATTATTAGCTATTCAGATTCTTCACTGAATTATGGAGTGTGAGTTTAAAAAATGTTACGTTGGTTCACATTACTGATTTTGGAGTTGTGGCAATGAAATCTCAGAGAGATTAGGTGAGTTGTTTAAAGGTGTAAAACGGATTAATGGCCAGGCCTTCTGACTTTTTACGAGCCCTCCACCCCTGCCCACCATACCATATTATCTTTAGTTTCTCACTGGCCTCAGAATGTTCTCCTCAGAAAGAATGTCAGCCACATGCCAACACAGATGGGCAAAGGACAAGTATGAGGGGAATCAGAACAAGTTCAAGGTAGATGTAGGTAGAAGGGGAAGAGGAAGATACAATAAGGAAAAGCATTGAAGGACAACTTCCTAAGGCCATTCCAGATCATTTCCATTCCAGAAAGTGCACTACCCATTCATAAGCATCATGGCATGGTCTCCTTACTGGGCAAGGAGACAGGAGTAGCACAATATTGTCAAGGGATTAGAGAAGATTCAGGCGTTCAGTTTTCCAACAGAACCCACTTCTCAATCAGTGATAATTAGTATTATGTCTTAATTTTTAAAGTGCTTTATGGCTTCCACAGCACTGCCACACACAACAAACTGAGCAAGGCAGGGCACACATGCTACTCCCATTTTACAGATGAGAAAATGAGGTTCCGGAGAGCAAAGTTCCCATTAAGCAAAATTGGCAGAGGCAAGACTGAAACCTCCATCCAGAAGTCTAACTTCATGTTCTCCTGTAGTGATGTGACTTTTATTTCTTAACAAGTAAGAACCATTTCCCAATGAACATGAATAGATAAATGTTATGGGGACTGCAAAGTTTCTGAAACTTGTTTTCTAAGTTTTGTTTTATTTGCTTTGTTTTTTGTTTTTATTCCTAAACTGACCTAGAAATTTTAAAGATCACTAGACTGGCTGGTTTCGATTTGTCATGAGTTCTTCCTTTCGAAGTTGTTTCTTCTCTGAAATGGGAAATTTGAGATAGCTGATTTTTAGGGTCCCTTCCCAATGTTTGTATCAATGTCACCTGCAATTCTTACAAAACCATATGAAGGGGGCCATTTTCTCGGGTAAAACTCTAAATGTCAAACCACCTTAAATAGGTGACATACTCCAAGCAATTTCAAAAATGTTTAAATGACACAAAGAACAAAGTTTAAAATAAACACATTCTAATAGCTGGACAAATTTTACTTTCCCTATCAGGATGGGCAAAAAGTGTGACAGTGTTGTTTTCATTTCATAATGATTCCAAGCTCACCAACAAGCAAAATAGAACACCTTGAAGCATGACACAAAGGGAACACTTTGTGGCTTTGTTTGAACTTTGAAAAGCACGCCAAATGAATAATGAAAGGCTATTCCTTAGTTCAGGTCAGATGCAGATAGTCTAAGAGAAGGGCAGAGTGCTCATTCGGCCAGAGTACTTTTCAATGGTGGCATTTCAACCCATAGTTAGTCATGAAGTCAACACAATAGGTGCCAACTGCATTTTTAAAAATGTAATAAAATGAATTACAATAAGTTGCTACAGTGCATCACAGAATGCAGCACAATGGGAAGGTTGGGTTAGTTATTCAGATATAGCCTCAGCTGGGACTCTGCAAACTACCCTCCGGCTGGCTCTGGGACCTGGTGCCTTGTAGAGTTCTGCCTCTAAGAGGGCACTAGAGGAGGCTGGAAGGCTGCAAGAGGAGGATGGAATGTGCTCCTTTCTGTTTTGCTTCCTGTTATTATCATCACTGCTCCTCCCCCAGTGATATGCCCCCTGGGAGGGTGATTCCCCCCCCCCCCCCCCCCCCCCGCAATGGTAGTTCATTCCAGCAGCAGCAATTATTGCAGTGTGCAGTTTTCATCATTTCCAGAACCAGCCTCATCACAGTTCCTCGGCAACTCCACATGGTCAGCGTTCCCTCCTCAGAGGTCTTGTCTGGCTCCATGGTTCCTCCCTCAAGTTTTCAGCTTCTGACAATCCAGCCTCTTCCTCTAAGCCCCAGTTCTCAGAGAGGGAGCTTCTTCCTGCCATTACTGCCTCTGTAATACTTCAGTGGGGTGCTAACCAAAGTGTCACGTACAAACAGTGAAATGTTTGCTGCTGCCCCACCAGAATGTAAATGAACCACATCACTAAGCATACTGTGTAGTTCAGCTGACTTTTCTTCATAGGAGGACTTTCTCAAAAAAGAAGCAATGAGTTGATTGACATTCAGATCAAGCTCCTTATCATACACGTAGCAAACTGTGAGCAGATCAATTACTTAGAATAACACAGTCATATCCTCCTTGGTTAATGATTCTGTAAATTATAGTCACTCCTAAAATAACTCCTGTGGTTTCTGTCTCCTAATGGGACACAGACTGATACAGAGGTTAGATATAGGTATATTTTGGGGGGTAAATTCTATGTTTTAATTATATACATGCATGTTTACTAAATGGATTATGATATAAAATGCACCATGTGGTCAAAAAAGTTGGAAATGCATTAGCCTAACAGAAAGATTATAAGAAAAAAATTTACCTAAATCCCAGGTGTGTATATATCTACATTACCTTCCTGTGACACAGTATTTAAAAAATAAATAAATAAAGAAACTCAAGGAAAAATATTCAAAGAACTCCATCCAATGCAAACTTCCACTTACAAATGAGAAAGAAGATAACAGGAAATGAGAGATGGCTTGCTTTATTTTTAAAGGCTTGATATGTGGTTTCTGTTAGGACCTGGGAAAGTGTTGATCTGTATGAGTACATTATGTGGCAAGGTTTCAGAGCACTTGAAGTAATTCTGAGTCTTCCTTTATAAAAGTTCTTATCTGCAAAATCATATTGACAGGCAGAGTCATTTGTGTCCAACAGTTATAGGAAGAGACTAGTGAGCCAGGTTAATCTTCACCTATTTAAATATTTTCTACTAACTTAGCAATAACTTTACTTAATAGTTCACTAACATGTCTGTATGATGAATGCCTTCTAGCATCTTCTTCCATGATCAAAGTTAGTGCTACCCATAAAGGGAGCCCTAAGCTAAGGAAACAAAGGGAATATATAACATATGCACACTCGAGCAGTATCACATCACTATAAATGAGGCTCACCCCTTATCAGTGATCAAGAAACTACAGAAGACACTATGCTGATTTCACATAAACATACATGCTTTACAGGGTGTCTGAAAATTGTGAAATATAGGCCAATTATTTCATCATTTATTCTAGAACTATTCATAGGGTGACCATTTAATTTCTCACCCAAAGTGGGTCATTTGAGTACAAAGGGGATTAACCCTAAGACAGACTGAATGGCTACCCAGCTCATGCAGGAAGTCAGCCTGTGTATTGCTCCAAAGACACAACTACATGTCAACTAGAAGAACTATGACATAATGAAGGTGAAGGCAGCACGTACGTCAAATGAAAACGAAGTACGATGGGTGCATAGTTCTCCATGCTTCTAGGCATTATGCATACGGAAACATAATTTGTTACTTAGGGCTTTATTCCATGAGGTATCCTTTGGTTTTTCTCAGAATACCTGGAATATTTTTTTAAATAAAGCATACATGGCAACCATGAAAATGTGCCTTTTCTATCCTGGTCGGCAGGGTCATTATTGACCCAGGGTCCAGTTGTGCTCTAAAATCCACAGCTGCATTTGCAGGAATGCCAAGCTGGACAGGTTGCTTCAGGACAATAACTGAGAACCACAGGAATAATAAGGGCAAGCCCACTTCTGGGAGACAGAGGTCTCCTCTGATGATGGCCTGTGGCTCCAGGACTCCGAGACAGCTCCACTGAACTGTCCTTAGAAAGGCACGGCAGTCTTAGAGCTCCACGCAGCGTCTTCCCTTCCTTCCCTCTCTCCTGCACCCAGGGTCACACTCACACTGTGGTCTGAAGGCTCCTCCAGTCTCCCTCTGACGCCCTCCCATTTCTCTCTCAGGCATTTCCCTAAATCAATTTCTCACACATTTAACCTCTCCTTGGTGTCTCTTTCTCAGAGGACCAAGACTAAGATAATATAAATGTTTACTGACATAAACCTAGTTTACATGTATTTAATTAAAAACTCTAACTGTCTTATTCCTGAGTACAAAAAATATTTTAAAACTGAGGGCACCTAAATCAGTCATATTTATACTTTGAAATTCTACTTAAAACCCAGAGAAATATATAGTCTTCCTATAGGTTTAAGCCAATTTAAACTGGAAAAGTTAACAGCATTTGATAAAACTCCAGCATTCAACCTGAATGTACAAGAGGAGGAACCCCCCAAAACAGAATTTATTTATAGAAAAATTGTGTATTTATTCTTACATGTTTAAACTTCAGTCACCTTCAAAGTACTCTCCATTTGATGCAATACACCTATGGAGACTTTTTCCCCACTGCTCAAAACAGTTTATGAACTCTTCCATTTTGATGCATTTTTTTTTTCACCTCTTCTACATCTGCAAGATATTTCCCTTTGAAGACTTTTTTTCATTCAGGGAAACAAAAAAAGTCACTTGAGACAAGATCGAGTGAATAGGGAGGGTGGGGCATGGGGGTCATGCCATTTTTGGTCAAAAATTGCTGAACACTCAGTGTGGTGTGACCAGGTGTGCTCGTAAATCACCCATTGTGAAATGGGCAAACGTGTTGAAAGAGTCTTCAGAAAAGATTTCACTGAAGCCTCTCACAACAATGCCAGCTGGTGTCCTGATACAGATGGGTTCCTAGAACACTAGTCTAACAGGGGAAGCCTGTACTACAAGGGGCCCACCCTCCAGACAATAATTCCATTTCTTTGGGCATCCCCCTGTTGTATTTCAACGTGGCAGAGAAAACCAAAGCTATTCTTACACCAGAGATTGATACCTCCTAGTCTCATCTATTAAATAAGTTATTAGATTAATGCATAACTTTTACATTTAAAGATCTATGGTTTTCGAAATTTATTTAATAAAATTGTTTGCATTTACTGTTTAAGATTCTCTATCCATTACTGTAGGTACATGGTACTTTGTATTTAATAAATATCTGTTTAACTGAATCAGAGAATTTTAGGGTAGAAAGGTTCTTAAAGATACTTAATCCACCCTAAATGATGAGCTGTGTCAGGTTCATTCAATCTAAAGGCAGAAGAAAACCAGACAGTGCAAGCTGCCCTGTCATTTTTCTGAGAGTCCACATAATAATCCATATTTTTGACACTGGAAATAAGAAGCAGCTGTGGTCTCTGACCTCTTAACACTGGTCCACCACCCTTGTATTTTATTTTAAAACATTCAGGGTATTGTGAAAATATGATTTACCTTCTTTTGATGATTTCTGCGGCTGCCTCCATAATAATTTTTTTCCTCTCAAGTTAGATGGACAAATATATTGTCCACTCCAAGGACGTTAATAGAAATATACTTTCAATATCTATTAAAGTAAATATTTAAAGTCCTATAATAGAAACAATGACTACACTGGATAAATTTTGCCACCTTATCCAAAGAAGGAAGTCATTTGGAAATCATGCTGAGGTTAGAGCGGACTGGTGAAGTGGAGAAAACAGTGGAGTAAGAGATAACAGTGTGTTTTATTGCAGTTTCAGCCCTTAATAAACTGACTGTGTGACCTCTGGAATGCTACCTACCGTCTCGGGATTTCTGCTTCCTGAACTGTGAAATACAAGGGTGGGACAAGGTGGCTTATGAAGTCCTCTACAGCTAGTTCGGTCACATGGATTCCATGGGCACTTTCTATCACACGTGACCAGACTAAACAACACGATTCATCCACAGCTGGCTGCATCTTGGACAGTATTAAAGGAAGAAACCCCAGATACAAATAATTGAACATGAAGAACAACATCTAGTTCTCTTTTTCATTTTTTAAGCATGTGTTATGACTAGGAGCAATTTGAAAGGGAACTGGTATAGTTTAAACAAAAACACTTTTGAAATAAATGTTCTATTGACAGGCCGTCTTACAGCCTTCTACAGAGTCACTCAGGACTTGAGGATTAAGAATATTCTTGTCCCACTCAGTTTGTTCAGGGACAGAGTGAAGCAGAACTAAGTGTCAAACTGTTTCCTGTTCTGACGACAGATGGCCAGGCTGGCTACATGAGAGCTATAACAGACCATATCCTGCAGATCTAGGGTACAGGGGAAAACAGTGCTCCTGGCTCTCACTAGCTCTCCTTGCTCTCCATCAAAGCCCTTCGCAAACAGAATGCAACGTGAACTCCAAGCCGTGACCTCAGCAAGCAAGTTGGCATCCCCATGAGCACAGCTCTGCCATGTCAGCCAAAATTTCATGCAAAGCTATTTCCTCTCGCAAGCTAATAAAGTTGTAGGTATAAAAGCTCTATAGCCATTCTTCCCATACTTTCCCTAAATAAGTTTAAAAACTAGAACAGTATGGTTCCAAAATAAGCAGTTTCCATCACACTTATTTACCCAAGTTGAGAATTTCTTCATGCTTGAAATGTCTACAGAATGAAGTTCATCCTTTTCAATCTACTCAAATGGCCTCTGGGGCATGTGCTGTTATTGAGTGAAAATTACGTGCAGTTACCAAAGGAGAAGATGAGTAAAAAGAATATTTCCTTTAAAAAAGCAAGATATTGGGAAACAGCAGCTCTTTATAACAGAATTTACCACAGGCAGAGAATATCTTGTAACCCAGACTTTAAAAAGAAAAACGTATCTGCAATTTTCACATCAATATTTACATGAAAAGTTACTAGTAAAGGCATGCCACTGGGCACAATGCCCTATTTTGGAAAAAATTTCTGAGCTAAATAAAGACAAAATGGATATAACTTTAAAGGTTAATAATACTAAATATTTAAAAAATAACTTCCCATTTTCTGTCAATAAATCTAACAACTATTGTTAATATGTGCATGACAATGAGAAAATAAGTCTTCATGAGTCTTGACTTTAAGCAGCCCAATTGTTAGCAGTGACATGAGGCATTGAAATAACTGAGAAGACTGTGGCAGTGTCAGAGAAGTGCTTTCATAGTCGAAGGTGCCTCACTCAGTCCATGCAGGAATTGCAAAGCAGCAGAGGAAATACAGTCTATTAAAGCAACTGAATTTTCTACCAGTAGTTAGTTGGTGTAACTCTGTTAATAACCATGCAGGCACTAAATTATAATTCTACCAGTGAAGACTACAATGATAATTCACATTACAACTGATTTTTTCCACGTTGTATGATGCAGATATGAACTTCTTTCAAAGCCTTTTATGGATTTTTTAAGGCTCCTAAGCCCACAAGTAATAAATAACCAACTAGAGTGGTCAGAGGACTTAGCAACATCTTTCACTGGAAAAACACATTACTTTCAAAAGTATTTTAGGTATCTAACTGAAACTTACTTACTGTAAAGAGTAAACTGCAAATATTTTTGTAAGTTAAACAATACACAGATAATTCTTAAGGAGCCTATTATGATTGTTTAAAATATTACCACTGTCACACAGGGGAAAAAAAGAGATTCAGGCTTACAGTCACATAAGAATTATATGAAGTAATTTGACAGGCCGTACCTTTTTCAGGAACCGGACTCCATAGGTAAATACATAAAGGTAAAATGAAAATCTCCACCTGTAGAAGGTTAAAAAAAATTCTATGACATTTGGCTTATATATTTCACTGCATATTCTGAAACACGTGAGTGAAAAAGTCTATTAAATATGTCCCCCCAACTCCGTCCATGCCCCAACCTGAGATTAAATTTAATGAGCAATTTTAGTGCTAGCTGAACAGACACATTCATGTGCATGGCTTATTGCAAATATTTTAAATATTAGCAGTTATATTCACAACTTAAATTTCCTTTCACTTAGTTAACGTATTTGCCCATTTGCTCATCTTCTCTTCCCTAATGTGAATTTCCTCTGGTTAATCATTCATGGAGAGGTGTATTTCAACAATATGAAGATCTATAAGATAGTTTTGAATTCTGTCTGATTTAGATATTAACTTGACTTAACTGAAGTTCATATTTGTTTTAAAAATAAAAACCTTAATATTTTGAAACTAGGTAAGGTATTTTTCTTCATCTGTCTTTTATAGATATTTATTAACATCTTTGTGGATGTTACTAAATACAGGAATTCATCTGAATCTAACTCATCCATCTGAGGTACAATGTAATGACAATCTTATACCATTCCAAGCTATAGATCTAGTTGTTAGACTTTCCTTTTTTTAATGAGGAAAAAATGTTAAGTTCTCCTTCCATTTTAAATGATTTATTTAATGTTTAACTCTTTTAAAATATGACTTTATTTATGTAGACTTCATATAAATCAGACAGTTAGATATTACAAAAGCACTGTTATGCTAGTATCCAATTCCCAATTATTTCTTACATTCTCTAAGTGTGCCCTTACAAACTGGCTGGGTTTCACTGAACAGGATTCCTCAGGCTATCTTATTAACGGTGTTAAAAGTACTGTGAGCTGTAAGATGTAAGTTACCAGGAGAAATTGACTAGTCAGCTTCAATTTGTCAGGAAGCGAACTGCTTTTTCTGTTTACAAGCAATGTAAATTTCAAATATGGTGAATAAAGGATTATTTTAGGATAGTATTCAAGTTATGGACAAAATTTCCTGGGAGAAATGACAGCTACATTTGCATAAGAGACAGAGTAAGACCCCACAGCAGACGCCAGTGTCCCTTGGAGTTTTGTTCCTGGGTTGAGTGACTCTCCACACATTCTAAAGTTCAAGTCAGAACTAACATTTAGAGGATAGCTGAGAACCTCAGGTTGGAAATCTTCCACTAATAGTTCATAAAACATGAATGCAGTAGGAATCAATAAAAACTGATGGAAGCAGTAATTATTCAACAAAAGCTTCCAAACAATGTAGAGAAGCAATGTTTCTAAAACCCCATACAAAAGCTCTCCCATGATTAAAGGTGGTTCCCTTAGTTACTGCAGAATCAAAATCAAGGATTTAATTTTGGCTTTCTTTGAGTTTTTTAATTTAAGTATAGTTAGTACCCAATTTCATGTTGGTTATATTAATTGCAGGTGTAAAATTAATAGATGAATGGATAAAGAAGATGTGATATATATTGGTGATATATATATATTTTGTGTGTGATATATATACACACGTACAATACAAAATGGAATACTGTGTAGCAATAAAGAAGAAGGAATTCTTGCCATTTGCAACAACATGGATGGATGTAGTGAAATAAGTCAGGCAGGGAAGGGCTTCATTTAACCCCATCTCTCTCCATTATCAGTTTTTGCTGGTTGTGAGTGAGAGTGTGTGTTTCCTTCCATTTGGGTGTACAAATTCTAGATCAGAAGCCAAGACCAGGGATAGCCTCAAGGGCATGCAACTTGTGCAAGTCACATGGGGTCCCATGCTTGGTTCAAGGCTTTGCTCTCACTATCTTAAAATTCTTAATCATTGTTGAATGAGGGGCCCCATTTTATTTTGCACTGAGCCCTGCAAATAATGTAGCCCGCTGTGGTTAAGACACATAGATTCTCCAAACACTGGACAGATCTATTAATATCCCTTGCCTTCACTTCCATCTCTGTCATGGGAGAGTAGGTTTATATTACACTACTTTTGTTATTATACCGGTGGATACCCATATACTTTACATACACATATGTAAATATACCCATATACCCATATACATATGCTTTATGTATACCCAAGGACTGGCTAACATAAGTAATCTCCACTTCTCTCTAGTCCCTTTCAATCCCTGTTATATTAATCCAACCTAATTCATGAATTTGCAGGCTACTTTTCTGGACCCTGAAATCAACTGAATTTGCAACTTAAGTGATTTATAGCAGCTGCTTTAGCTCTAAGACTTTGATTAATAGGCAGTGATCAGGTAGTTTTTATGTATATAAAATAAAAATTTTATGGAAGTTGCTGGAATTCCTACAATGACTTATGTATCTACATTTTTATTTCATTACAAAATGACTGAGTTTTCATAAGACATAGGTTCTACTACAAAAAAACAGATGCCTCCACTATTTGAATAACAACTTGTGATGAATATTTACACAGAAGAGTTTATTTCCATAAAAATATCTTCAGAAAGCAAAATTTTCAAGCATTCTGCCACATGCAGAAAGTACTTTTAAAATTTGTTAGTTCCATATAAGTTAAAGTTTCATATGGTGTCTAGCCGAAAAAGCCTCTCCCAACCTCCCAGAAAAGTATCTATAAAAAGGGGTAAATAAAGGTGTGTGTAACCACAAAAAGGAGGTAATAACCTTCAACCTGTTCTAAGAATCAGAGAAAAAATTTACAACAGAAAAAAAGAATTAGATTTTTAAAATATAATAAAGGCAACAAGAAACAAGTTATGGGCCTTGCAGGAAGCAGGAAAATCTTTGTATATCTTCCTATCTCCACTCTCTGCCATCTTGCACAGAAATACAAAAATCTGTATCATTCAGAAACCCAGCCGGCTCTCTGTGATGAACGATGTTTTTTGAGGCAGCAGGAGAATACCCCCTACCCCACCAATTAGTGATTGCGACTTTCGAACAATGAGTGGGAAGAAAGGGAAGCACTTATCATCCTAGGAGATTCAGTTGCAGAAAAGCAGATTTATGGACAAGATGATAAGGTCGCATTGCATTCTGGGTATTAGATTCCTATGTAATCTATATAGAGAGTAACAAAGAACAAGACATTGGAGATAGCTGCTTTAGATAAAACTCTTTTAGACCATGAGAATGCAACAGGGCTTATAAACTGCCAGAAGATCTAAAGAGGACTTTCACTGGCAAACAGAGGACAGAGAATGAGGCCAAGAACAACCCAGGACCCTTTCTGTGAGAAGATCTAGATGAATTATTTCCAAATTCGGGAATAATGAAAATAACAGCTAAATATCAACACAGGTCTACTAGGAAGTACTGCGTAAGTACATAAAGAAACGGGCATGCTAAAGATTCAAAGGAAGCACCATCTCCTAAAAATGTCTCCCTAAAGGAATCAGAAATGAATTTTAGAAAAGTATTTGGCATTGTTAATATAAGAAGATATGTCCCTAAAAATCAAAATTAGAAAACCATCTATCAATAAAGACTATTGGGTAAGATAAAAAGATATTATAGGTGAAATAAAGAAGCTAAAAGTGAAGTGACAGCGTTATTACCCACACAGATGGGGAAGCAGATACATACTGGGTAAAACCAACTCATTGATGGAGAAGCCAAATACCCACATCGGGCTGGAGAAGAGAACCCACGGGTGGAAGGGCACCCTAGATCTGGGGGACAGGAAAAACCAAGCCCAATTATAGTTTTTCTGAGAAAACACAAGTGAAGAACTGAAATAGAAGTAATAATCATCGGAGACACAATTTTTAAAAACTGAACTGAAAAAAAAGGACTAAATTGTATGCCAAACAACTCAAAGCCACATTCTGACAAAAATTTTGAGTCCTGGAGTTAAAATTAAAAGAAAAAATCCTTCAGTATTTAGGCATGAAAACAAGTTAACACATAAGCCAAATGAAAATAAGTTATCACTAAAAGAACAAGTGTCCAGCTGATCTTAAATCTCTCCTGTGTATTACTACATCACAAGAAAGAGAAGACTCCATCGTAAGAAACTGTAGCCAGCCAAACTGTCTGTCCCTTGTAAAGGGTTATGAAAAACAGTCTCCTATACCTAAAGACTCTGAAAATACATTACTCTTTAGCCTTTCCTAAAAAAGTACTTAAGCCAATTACAATTCACTGAGATACAAATACAAATTAACTATTCAAAAAGTATAATTTTAAAATAAATGGACCATGGTTAGCAACATAAATAATTGCCCTATATTTCACTGTCAAATTAAATGCTATTGTTCTTAAGGGATAATTTAATATAAAATATGTAATCCTCAGATAATGTTAATGAAAACACGAGTGAAGAGGTAAGCATTAAATTTATTATTTTTTAAGAGTTTATTTTTTATTATATTTTTTGCATTACCATTTATCTCCCCCATAACTATCTCTTCCACCTGCACCTACCGCCCTCCTGGCCACAATCACCACCCTGTAGCCCATGTCCATAAGTCCTTTTTCTTTTTAGCTCAGTCCCTTCACCCCTCAACCACCCCCCAAGCTGTCATCCTGCTCTCTCTGAGTCTTTCTCTAATTGGAGTTCAGTTTGTTCTTTAGATTCCACATATGGGTGAAGTAAACTTCTTCTTTTACAGGGAATTTCAAAAGACACTTGTTATAATAAGAAATATGGTTAAAGAATGTTCCTTTAAAAATGTAAAGATGCCGCCTGGTTAAAGATGGCAAATTGAATGTATGAATTTACCTGTGTGCCTCTAGGAATGTAGTTCTAAGCAAGCAGAAGAGGGATTTTGTTAAGAAAGCATAAACTCCTAAGGACACAGAAACCAGGAGTGAGGACACACCCCCGACTCTGGAGACTCGGAAGCAGAAGGCAGATGTCAGCCTGTTAGCAGAACAATGAGCTGGGTCCTGAGCTCTTGGGAGAGGTGCTCAAAAGCACATACAATCCCAGAGAGACTCCAAGTGAGAAACCAACTCTGTAAGGTAGGAAACTTTTTAAGAAACAGAAGCCAAGGGATTAGGTTGCCCAAGGTCACACTGTTGCAAGTAGCAAAACCAGGACATAAACCTAGCTTAGCACTAATCTTAGAGCCTGCTCTCAAATCCCCCAGAACTGGAGTGCACTTCTTCGCCTAGAGAAGTCAGTGTGTTCCACTACGTTTGTCTGGATGTGAAAACCTTTTATATTCATCAAACTTGAGAAATTAAGTGGAAAGGTAGTAAAAACTACCACCCACTGAATCTGGTTTATTGTCCTTACATAAGCCTGAGAGGGCTCTTTGTTTAAATTAAGACAATAAAATGTGCCATAAAAGGGCAGGAAATCAGAGAGTTGAGATCTTGTGTCTTGCTGCCAGGTGTCACCCAAATGGTACAGGGATCCTAATCTCTGGAGAAGGGGGAAGCAGGGAGAAGACATCCAGAGCGGTGCCCTGAACTCAACTCAGAAAACCATTCTAGAGAGAGCAGGGGAAGCACATGGGGCTTTTGTATTTACATTTCTTAAGAGCTTCTTCTGTGCCAGGTACTATTCTAGGCACTGTACATAGGGGAAGTCATTTAGTGAAGCTATTCCACACAACAAGGTCGGTACTATTGTTATTATCTCTCTCTCTCTCTCTCTCTCTCTCTCTCTCTCTCTCTCTCTCTCTTATTTTCCAGATGAGGGAACAAACACAAGAGCAGTTTACCAACTAAAAGGCACATAGATGTTCAAGTGAGAGTCAGGACTGGAAACTAGGCAATCTGGTTTCAGCATCCCAGCTCTTAACCATGAAGCTGCGCTGCCTCTTCCTGATTTTATACACATGAAAATTAAAGACCAGGTACTTAAACTGAAATGGCATTTCTGAGTGAGAAAACAGTAACGGACACCACATGATAATGTTACAGAACAGGGCCAAGGGGGGATACGATATACTATTACCGAAAGGACCCCCCACTAGGTTTGTTATGCCCGCCGCCAGAGGAAAGACATCTCTCAATGCCAGAGATTTGTGAAAAGGAAAGGAAATATTTATTTAAAGCTATACAGACTTAAAGTAGTGACCCAATGTCTTCATTAAAATATTAAAGTTCTTTAGGATACCCACAGGGGAACACAGTCCTTCCTTCTCCCTCTGCCCTAGTCTGGGGTACTGTATCTCAGGAAAAAAAAACAGAAGTTCATGATTCAGGTTCCCAACACCATCAGCTGTGTCACCACCACTATCTCCAGTTAATCCACAGCCATGTGACACCTTCTCATGGCCCACCAGCAAGAGTCCTCTCACCCCTTTTCTTCCAGGCAAAGTCCCTCCTGCTTCCTAGGCCACGTGGCAAAAGGGAGCACCCCAAACCCACGTGGTTCTCTCCTGGCAAAGCTGCAGGGCGGGGGGCCACCACCCTGCCAAAACTGCATGGTGGTTCTCTACCAAAGCTGAGTGGTGGTTCTCTGCTAAAGCCTCGTGGTGATTCTTTGTTAAAGCTGTGTGGTAATTCTTCAGTGGCTGCCGTGTCTGGGTTTAAATCCCTGCACCAATCTTCCTCTGTAGCTGCAAAGCTGTTGGGTGCTCCCTTCATTTATTTACTTTTAAGTTTATTTTAACCAAAATAGTCATCAAATAATTCTATCAACTATTCTATACAAAACCTGCATGAGAAAGGGAAAAGACATGACAAATATGGCTAATGCAATTTTAAAGTAATCGATATAAAATTTGGAATCAAAGAGAGTCAACTCTGAAATGGTTTAAATAATGAAAAATACCATTATTGACTGAAAAATTAGGATAAATTGTTAGAGCACAAAATAATTAGTATTACGTGATGTTTTGATTCTGAAGTGGAATTTAATTTCAGGACATTTCTCATTTTAGGTGTTCCATCATCTAAACAGACAGGGATTAGCTCATTTCTTATCAACATATGAAGAAAGTGAAGTAGGATTTACATCTTTTCTTTCATAAAATTTAACATTTAACAGAAATCAAGCCACTATAGCTTGCAAATTAATGCAAATGAAGAAAAAACTATGGTGTTGGATAAATAAGTAGAAGATAATTTGAAAAAATTAATATAGACTTCATTATATTGATACTGTAAAATATATAAATCTGTCATTTTATCTCTAAGCACAAGGTAGATGAAATTTCTATTTTACTACCAAAAACTCAGAGTTCTTAAGATATGAACAAAGCTACTATATAAATATATTACACTCATATTTTGTTAATTCTCCATAAAGTACAACTGGACTTATAAAAACCCTTCAAAAGGGTTTCTGTGTTATATATGTCATAATCATTTCCACAAAGTTTTGAAGAAGTTTCAAGCTTGATGGCAAAATTCAACTTTATCAAGTGAACAGTACTTCAACTTACTAGGTATTCTTTGAGGATCACCAATTTATTTATTTATTTATTTATTTATTTAAATTTTTAAATTTATTGATTTTCAAGAGAGAGAGAGAAGAGAGAGAAATAGAGAAACAATCAATTTGTTGTTCCACTTACTTATGTATTTGTTGGTTGATTTTTGTATGTGCCCTGACCAGGGATCAAACCCATTGTCCTGGCGCATTAGACTGACCTGCTGAGCTACTTGGAGAGGGTATTATTTATTTTGATAAAACAATAATAGCTGGCGTTTTTTGAGAACTTACTTTGTGCCTGGTACCATCGTAAGGGTCATGTGTGTATCAACTCACTCACACCTTTTAAGAGCCCTAGGGGGCAGATGCTGCTATCACTGCTGCCTTACAGATAAGGAGAAAGAATTTAGGTAGCTTGCCTAAAAACACAATTAGCAGGAGGTGAATTTGGGGTTCAACTCCAGACAAGCTGATTCCAGAGACCATGCTCCTTGCTACTAAATATTTCCTGTTTAACACGAAAATTGAAATAAAACCTTTTTTTATTGTAAATAGCATTACTCCCCAGCTCTTGCTCTCATCACACTACACAAAATCAGTGGAATTACTGCTATAGCTGCCGTCTCCATTTCAGCTCCTCTTCTGTGCTAAGGTAGGAGAGCAAAGAAGACTTTTTCTGTTGTCTCTTCCTCCTTTCTCCACATAATGGGAAGCACACACTCAAAGTGAAATGACTTAGCTAGAATCCCACCTACAGTTGGTGTCGTGAATGTTCACTGCTTGCCCTAGTGGGAAAACAGATCAGTGAGGGCAAGGCCTTATGGGCATTTTATTGTAACATTAGTATATCTCTGTGCACATGAATTGGAGGTATCCATCCTCCATTCTTTATTTCCTTGAACTTGAGATTATTCTGAACAGCAGGTAGGAACCCCTGAGAGTCCATCCACAGCCTTGTCCTACAGATGAGAACACTGGATCCAGAGACCTGAGCAACTCCCCACATTCACAAGCAACTTAGTGAAAGAAACAGGTCTCTGCACTTTTCACACCAGGTCTCCTTCATCTACATCCGTGGCTCCGTGGCTTTAAAATCAAGACTGGAAATTGATAACTAACTCCATAAGTCCAGAAAATACCCAGCAGACACCTGATACATGGCCAGTCTCTGAGGAGAAGGTGTGATATTGATTAGTGTAGAGGCATGGAATTTCACAAATTAAAGCAATATCTAAATTTTTTACAAAGTCACAGGCTTCCAACTTCGATTTGTTTGTTTGGGTGGTTGTTTGGATGGCTGGATTTTGGGTTTGTAGAACAGAGTAAGGCCCTATGATTATTTTGCATTCAGTAAATCCAACAAAGCCATTAGACATCATTGAATCACGCTGAAGATGCAAAAGGTAGGTGTTTCTTTCTTGCTCCACAGACCTTTAGCCAAAATGTTTCCCTGCAAAGATCACTTCTCTTTCCATTTATGATGCAGTATTTTCAACTGAGTAGGATAGGCCTGAGTTTTAGTTAACAGGTAAGTTTCATCAGAGAAAATACTTTTTTAAAAAGATGCAGCACGGTTTTTAGGGCAGCATCCTTTTCAAGCTGTTACTGGTACACTAAGTTTATTAGGTGATTACTATAGAGATGCTCATGAACTAGGGAGAAAAGTAACTCTAGTTTGAAACACATCTCATATGTCTTACACAATGATATAAAGGTAAAATGACAAATTCTTTTGGAAACTTGGATATACAATCTAAATTTCCAGGATAGCTTTCAAACGTGCATTAGATTACAAGTCCAATGAAATACTCCAGGGAAATACATGTTACTTATCCATGAACAGATTATGCAGACTTGAGTTTCAGCCTCAAAGCAAACATTTCCCAAATTATTTCTACCTCGAGCAACAATTAACTCTGTGATTTTAAATAGTTTTCCTCATTTGCTGAAGGCTCAGCTGTTTCCAATTGAGAAGCAACAGGTTTAACAATACAAAGTCACTGAGGTTGGAGGTAGGTCAAACGTATTGACTTTTCATTTGCAGGTCAAATGTCAACTTAATTTGAACAAAAAAAAGCCCTCACTAAATCACTGATTTTAAAAATAGACTAAGCACTTATGTAAAGTTTGATAATATGCAAAACAGTGCTATATATCTTGTGAATATGCACATACACATACCTAAATAAAAAAGGATATACAAGCCCAAATTCAGGATAGAGATTTACTTCTGGAGGGTAGAGGAGCCTGTAAGGGGCATCAGGAAGCTTCAACCGGTTCTGTAATATTTTAGTCCTTTAGAACAGGATTAAGTACAGCTGAGTGTGTCTTTGTTGCATTAGCCCCTGCATTCTAAAGTTTGTTATTATAAAAAGATAGTGTGAATGAAAAATATGCTCACTAAAAACATATTAAGTGGCTATGTCTTTTCCTCCTCTTACACCTAGAAACCATGAATGACTTGTTCTTCATGCAATCACCTAAGCATCTTTTTCTAAAAATCATAATAAGTTTTATTATTTTCCTGTCATTACATGCATGCATTTAAGGCTACATTGCCTTTGGAAGTGTTTCAGATATTGTATGCATTTCATACTTAGTTCTAATCTACTGTGCTCAGTTTCTTAAATTTAACTACTTTGATTTGGAAAATGGGGTCTTTTATACTTTGTCCATATATTGACTCTTTCTTTAATTCTTACTGCGATCCATCCTTTTGTCTCCTGGTCAAGCACCCAGCCGGGTAGAATCCCGCATTGCCAATACTTGTCCATTTTCTTCAGTCTATCCAACCAGCCCTAGTCTCCCACAATCTACTGTAACTAAACCTGATAAAAATCCAAGTCTACAAATTACACTTTTGTTAGGCCATTTTACCTGCCTCTCATTCCTCCTAGAATTCTCCTGAATGTACACTAAACTTATAATTGTGAGCTAAAATTCCATTTATACTAAGGCTGAATGGTCATGATTTGTGAAAATCAGAAAAAGTGAGTTTTTTTTTCAACTAACACTTGTCTAGAGCAAGGGGGGAGAAAGGAAAAAAAGTAAAGATTTTTTCCCTGTTGCCAAAAATAAATTTAGCCAATATGACTTTGGAGCCTACACTTGCAAATGTCTCATTCTTCAGTGTGTGGTAGAGGCAAAAGCAGCCAAATATTTATTATCATCTCTAGGTCAACGTAATATTATGTGTCCCTTGGACATCAGGTGCTTTCCCAGTCTCTGTGTGATTTGTTTTTGCTTATCTGAAAGCAGACCGAAGACGAAGAGTCATTTGTTCAGCACCGATGCTGTGATTGCATGGGAAATAAGAAAACCATTGCCTATCATTGGGAGATTATAACAACTCTGTGCCCCCTCCCTCTCCTTAGCTGGGTAAAGCTAATCAAATGTTGCCCCAGCCAAGCCTGGAATCACCTCTTTAACGAGACTTGACAAATCTCATTCCTGATTCATTCTGTTGATTCTTTTTTTTAAAAAAACTTTAACTTAATCCTAAGTTTGGAAATAATGAATACCTAGTTGCCTACAAACATTATCTCTCAGCTGTCAGGGCTGCCTTCCCATCTCATGAATAACCCACTCACATTTATGTCTCCGGTCTTTCCTCCCGAGATTTCTTTTCCTCTTCATCCAACTCAACTTACCAGGATCTTTCTGAAGTCTTCCTTGGTGTCCATTTCCCAGGGCAACAATGTTTGTCCCCATTAATATACTGTTCTAATATGAAGATCACCTATACTACAGTTATCTTTTATGTGACTAACAACCAGCTGGATGTTCAGCTTTGCATGAAATGTCTGTATCTTACAGTTCTAACTGTAACTATCCAGTTCTAACACAGGGAGGCTGTGTTCACAGGGCCTAGCTTGGAAGACCGTATCCACAGTTTTACTCTCTGCCTGGGTGATTTGGAGCACTTCCTGAGCCTCCATCACCTCATCTATAAAATAAAGATAATAACACCTACTTCGAAGGACTGGAGAGAGGATTAAATGAGACAATACTTGTAAAGTACACAGAACAGCATTTCAACACAGGATGAGTGTTCAACAACTCAACTATCATTACTGTTTTTATACAGAAGGTATATCGCAGGCACCCAATAAGTGGTTTCTGAATTAAGCTTATAATTAACTACATGGGCCAGTGCCCATGGTTGGAGAGACTATTAAACTACAGCATGACTCTGAGACAGGTATTTCATGTTAGATTTGAAGATACAAGGGTAGAGGAGGCCTTCATTCTACCGACTCTTTGTTGCTCCTTTATTAAATGTTATGTGTCAGGATTTGGCTGACTTCTGATTTTTCCCTGGTCCGCAGTTTTAAAGTTATTTAATATTTAATGTTACCAAACCACTGCAGATTGTTACTACACTAAATCTGTACATTGTACCAGTGGCTCTGAAAATGTTAAGAGGGAAATTTAGCAGAGCTGGAAAGTGAAAAGTACAAGAGCGACTTTCCATGGCAATGTGGCATCCTAAGTGAAGAACGGTCAACCACGGAGGATGTAAAGATGAACAAAATGAGTTTGTGTTCGTTCATGGGTCCTTGAACTCCTTTGCATTCAGATAGTTTACAACCATAAAATTAGACATCTGAACTTTAAGGTCATCATCTAATACCTTCAAACCCAAAGACTCTAAACAAGGAGCTGAAAACTTCAGTCCTGTGCGGACCAGGCAGGTCAGATAGACACGGGGGTGGTCAGGCTGAGCTCCAAGGACTGGCGTGATTGGCGACAGGCACTCGGATTCCAGCTGGCAACGTGACAGGGGCACTGGGGCAGTGGCAGTTTCAATAGCCCATTGAAGTAAGGGCCAGTTGAATGTCAAGAAAGAATGCGAACTCAAGTATTGCCAGGTTTTCCCCACTTTTCAGAGAAAGCTGACAATTTGACATTTTAGATATTTTATATGAAATCTGATTTTTTTATGAATACTGGCAATTAATTTGATTAAAAATAAACTATCATACGAGCCAAGCAAAATACTTCTTGCAGGCTGGATTCAACTTGGAGTCACTAGTTCACAATCTTTAATTTAAGCTTTTTACTTCTGCACGTGGCAGAGATGGGTGGGCCCTGTTTTATTCCTGATCTTACTCTCTAAACTACATGAATAAGCCAGAATGGAATTCTCTGCTTTCCTGAGGCATGGAATTCTCATGGGTAAAATTTCACTTTTATTTTCTAATGACCTCATGAACTCTTGCTCAGTTCTTGGAAAACTGTCCACCCAACAAAAATGGAGAGAAGTCAAGTTGAAGAAATTCTATTTGTAATTATGTGAATAAACAGATGGCCATTCTCTAAGGAAGATATATTGAGGATTTATTAAATGGCAAGATATATTACTATAATAGATGCTGGGAATATAAATATGAATAAATAATGGTCCTTTCCTCAAGGAGCTGACAATCTATAACAGTGTTTCTTTTTCTTATTTTTAAATCCTCGCCTGAGGATATGTTTTATTGATTCTTTTTCTATTTAGAGAGGAAGAAAGAGGAAGGGAGACAGACAGAGACAGGGAGAGAAAACCTCCATGGGAGAGAGAAACATTGGTAGTTTGGCTCCCATATGCGCTCTGACTAGGGACTGAACCTGCAACCTAGGTACAAGTTTTGCCCTGACCAGGGATAGAACCCACAAACTTTCAATGTATAGGACGATGCTTTAACCAACAAAGCCACCCAGCCATGGCTCTACAACGCTGTTTCTCGATGGGCTACAACGGCAAACCTAAGAAAGCCTTACCTATTCTAAGAAGTCATTCACATTCTCTGTCTGCACTCCCAGCTTGTGACAATATCCAAACATGACCTCTTTGTCAAGGTCATCTTGCCCAACTGTCACTAGGGGAAAGTGCCTGGAAAACCCAGTCTTCCAAAGTCAGATCTGGAATTCATGTTAAGATGGAGATGGTGTCACACCCCGTCCCTTCTCCGGCTGAGCTGTGGGGAGGGAGTGGTGGAGAAGAGATGCAGTGGAGGACCAGGCAGAATACAAACCCAGGAGAAATTTCCTTCCAGCCCAGTGTCTGTGTTCTCTGAAGACTTTTGCAGTAACACAGAGAAGAAGGAATAGCCAGTGCACAAGTGGCTAAAAACACAAGGAAAAAGGGACTGTCATTAAGAGTCTGGAAGTCCCTTTAGCATGGCAGTGGAATAGTGGAGGAGGAGCTGATGAGGACGGGGCTGAGGGTGGCAGGCCCGTTCTGAGACCTTTCTGAACCTGAAGAGGACTTGGAGATAAAGAGTTCCTGATGCAAACATTTATGAGAACATTTGATTATGCCAAGAACAAAAGAATAACTATATTCTTACACTTCCCTTTTCTTTTCAAACAAAAAGGTTAGTAAATGTGCATCGATATTTGCACTTTGGGAAACAATAACAAACCATTATTGCAAAAATATTTATCACACTGCCAAAGTCTTGATCACGGACTGTTTTAAGTTTGAAGCTGTGCTGTATAGAGGAGGGAGGAAGGGCCTGGGAAGTGGGAGGTGGAGATGTGGGGAGACAAACAGTAAGGAATTCAGAGCTAGAGTCACTGTAGCAAATCATACACTCACAGCATCTCATAATGATGACACATGTTAATAAGAAAACAATTCAAATTATGATAATAGAATGTATTTACAATTTCCCTGGAATATCAATACCATGTAATACAGGAGCAGGGAACCAAACTCAAGATGTCACCCAGGGTGCTTGATGCTAAAGGCTGTGCCAATCACTTAACAATGACAACAGTAATAATACTAATTACCAACACATACAATTCTAAGCACTTTGCATGTTCTAATTCATTAATTCTCACAAGTAGGTACTATTATTACTACATTTTGGAGATGTGGAAGGAAATATGGGAAGATCAAGCAACTTGCCTGAGCTCACATATGACATCTGTCCAGAAAAAGGCCAACTATTGTTAATATAATATAATGAGGATGATTTATGCGACATCAATGTAACCTGGCAGCCAAGTAGAGTGAGCTGGGATGTACCTGCGTGAACAATGACGACTCACTGTACAGGTCAGTGGAGGCAGTAGACACTGTTGAGTGAGCATGTGTACTGTGTGGCCTTTGCATTAAAAATGACTGAGCAAATAGAAAAACTAATCTGAATCAAATTCTGAATTAAGCTGAAACATTCCACCACAGAAACTATTTGTTAGAAGGCCTCAGCTACAGGAAACTGCTGATTGGCAGCTCATCACGAAAACAAGCCTGCTCATGCATTGCATCTCACGCAAAGGGTTTTGGTGAAACACAAAGTCATCCAGGCAACTCAGCCCCACTACAGCCCAGATTTGGCACCCTGAGACTTTGGGCTTTTCCAAAAATTAAAATCGCCTTTGAAAGAGAAGAGATTTCAGACAATCGATGAGATTCAGGAAAATATGATGGGGCAGCTGATGGGGATTGGGAGAACTGTGGTAGGTTCTAAGGTGCCTACTTTGAAGGGGTCTGAGGCATCATTGTCCCATGTACAATGTTTCTTGTATCTTGTATCTTCTTCAGTAAATGTCTCTATTTTTCTTAGTACATGGCTGGATATTCTCTGGACAGATCACATACCTTGTAAGTGACAGAGTCCATGCTTTTAACCAACATGCAATAGCACCCCGTCTACTGGCTAACAGTGCCACCTAACTGCTTCCAGTGACTTCCATAGTTAGTTCTTATGTTCAATTTCCCCCTCTATATCATTCTTTTCACACCATAAAAAGATGTCTTGAGAGGAAAACAACTTTTTAAAGGGATGAGCGCTAGAGGAGGTGGGGAGAAGGAGAGAAACAAAAAAGGAGCAGTCCCATTCCTTGACCTAAAAGAGTGAACCCCTTAGGCTATCCTCAGGATGAAACCAATCATCCAAGGTAACTTCTCCTTTACTGATGTCCTTGGAGTCACCTTTGACGGTCATACCCTAAATAGAAGCTGCGACATATAATGGCATCGGATAAGCCTGGAGCTGCTAGAACTCTGGCACTAGAGCTGGGTGAGTGTCCAAAATATTAAAACCTTCCAAAGGTATAGTACTACCACCCAATCATCAATTTATTATTGCAGGAGCTCCACAAGCTCCTACAAAACTCCGCTTGGGTAAAATAATTAACATGAAGAAAAATATTGGAAACTAATTCCATGTCATGAATTCACCATTCATATTTCACGATTAATTGCCCTTCAAAAGACACTATTAAGAGAAAAACACAAGCCACAGACTGGAAGAAAATGTTTGTAAGTCATATACCTGATAAAGAATATGTACCCAGAATACATAAAGGACTCTTAAATCTCAAAAACAGAAGACAAACCCATTAAAAAATGGTCAAAAGCTCTGCATAGGCATTACCCTAAAAATATATGAATGGCCAATAATCATGTGAAAAGTTAATCCATCTCATTATTCGTGAGGGAAATAAAAATTAAAACCATAATGAGACACACTTTGCACCCACTAGAATGGCCACAGTAAAAAAGATAATACCAAGTATTTTCCAGAATGTAGAGAAATGATCCCTTATACACTGCTGGTGGAAACATAAAATGGTACAGTTTGGGAAAACAATTTGATAGTTTCTTGGAAACTTAAACATAAATTTACCACATGGTCCAGCCATTCTTCCTTCAGGTATCTACACAACAGCAGTGGAAACACAGTATTGGGTTGGCCAAAAAGTTTGTTAAGATTTTTCCATAAAAGACACATTTTTCTTTCTTTTTTAAAAAATTACCTTATTGTTGTTCAAGTACAGTTGTCTGCATTTTCTCCCCACCCCTTCCCCCTACCCCAGCCAAACCTCCCTCCCTCCCTTGCTTCCACCCTCCCCCTTGGTTTTGTCCTTGTGTCCTTTATAGTAGTTCCTGAAAACCCTTCTCCTCATTGTCCCATCCCCCTGCCTCTGGCTATTGTTAGATTGCTCTTAATTTCAATGTCTCTGGTTATATTTTGTTTGCCTTTTTCTTTTCTTGATTATGTTCCAGTTAAAGGTGAGATGTTTTTCACTTTCATCAATAATTTTATTGATTTGGATATTTTGAGTATGTCAGCTATCTTCTGCTATTGGCTTCCAGTGGGTAGAGACCAGCAGTGCTGCTAAACATCTTCCAGTGCATAAGACAGCCCCACAGCAAAGCATCATTTGGCCAAAATGTCAATAATATCTAGAAATTTTGTAAACCACCTTTGACACATTCGATCAGTCACAGCCCCTTCTCCACACACTGAGCAAATCTCTTTTTGTGTTTCAGTTGCATTTTTACTCTTCTTGAAATAGTAAAGCATAATATGCCAAAAATGTTGCACATCTTCTTCCATCTTCAATATTAAAATGACTGCACAAAACTTCACCAATTTTGGTAAGTTTTTAAAATGCATGCTGATATGACAGCTGTCACAACACAATCTAACAAAGCTGTTGACAATGAAGTTAAAGACAACTAAGCACTATGAGAGCCTGTGCATGGAAAAAACTAAACAAACTTTTTGGCCAACCCAATATTATAGGGAACTGTTTTTCTGGAATGCTGACCTGTTCAGATGGGAGAAGTTGGGCTGCGAGTCAAATATTGTCCAAATCCCAAGAAGTGACAACTGAGGTCAAATCCCAAACTCCGCTTTTCAATGTGCACACAAATAACCAAAAGCCTGCACTTCGCTGGGTCAGATTTTCCCCCTGTCCTTAATGTGAATTTATGAGATTAATAATTTAAAGTTAATTCATGTCCAATAACTGCATTGCATGCACAGATACTTATTATGTATTCTTCCCTGTCCCCTGTGAGAAAACAACATAAATGAAATCTTACATTAAACTCTGAACACTAGCATAATTCTGGGTGGTCAGAATGTCATTTGACTACACATTCCTCTGGAAAAAGTCTATACACGTAGGTAGTTTGATCTGGGTGATTTTTTATTTATTAAAGCTATAAAGAATTGGATTAAACTAAAGCTATTGCTTCTAGCAATGGATCAGTATTATTTTAGCACTTATACATTTTATGAGGATATCAAAACTATAGGGCATAAAGGACTATAGCAGGCAGATAATTTATGTATCTTTTTTTTTAAGTGTACTCAGAAATAAATTTATTAAATAATTCTACGGCCTTTAATTTTGGCTAAACTGACTTTAATATGTTATTTGATCTAAAATAGGTTGTGAAAATCAATTTCCTTATGTTTTCATTTTTTAAAATCTTTTAAAATATTTTACTTATTTATTTTTAGAGAGAGAGTAAGGAGGAGAGAGAGAGAGAGAGAGAGAGAGAGAGAGAGAGAGGGAAAGGAAACATTGATGTACAAGAGAAACAGCAATCAGCTGCCTTTCGCATGCCCCCAGCTGGGAACTTGGCCTGCAACCCAGGCACATGCCCTGACCAGGAATTAAACCTGCAACCTTTTGCTCACAGGTCGGTGCTCAATCCACTGAGCCACACCAGCCAAGGCTCCTTTTACTTTCTAAATGAAAGAAAAAAAGAATCAACCAATGCTTACATTATAAAATACCCTTGATATTTATGACCACCATGTTCTTTAGTTTTCTTATTACTATCAAAATATGTACACAACATACTGAATGGCTCCCAGAACCCTGTCTAAATCAACTCGATTGGCTTGGCATTTCATTTAAAGTATTTATGGCTTTGCAGTTTAGAGGGGCAATAAATTTTATTTACTTGATCTGTGCTGCCTTTTCAAAAAGCCATTTAAAATATTCTATTTCTGTATTTTCAAGCTCAAAGTTGCATGCAAGCATAAAGCTTATGAGTTAAATTTGTTTCAGGAAGGTACCAAATTAAAACCAAAAATTAGCGTCGACCTGAGAAGTTTCAATGTCCTCCCCACACAGTGGGAGAGCTGGAGGATGGGAGCACTGGTGATGTACTAGGAGACTGTTTAATCAGAATGCACCACCAGTCTTTGTCTTTAGAGAGCAGATGTCAACCAGCAACCAGCAAATGAGCATGCGATACTGACAATAAATACAAATGAACTTCAATTTAAACCATGAGCTAACATCAAGGAAAGAAACAGATAAAATGTATTGAGACTCAAATTGTTTCCCAGATGAGGCCATGACCTTATGTGGGAGACTGTGCCAACATTTTTTATGGAATTCTAGATGGTAAGAGAAAGCCACCTGTTATGTCAGCTGACAATGGATATTTTTATCCACCTTTGTGAAGGGAAGTACATCTAGCCAATCTGCCCGGTTGAATCATAGGGCGTAGGCTGCAGTAAAATAAGTCCTGGGTGGTAGGGAATATGCAGAAACTGATAAAGAAGCCTCAAATTCCATGGCAATAAGTCCACATTTGCTCTGGAGAGGAGGGGAAATCAATCCACGAGGTCCATTTAGGTGTGATGTTTCTAGGCACACCGAAGATGTTCTGTAGCATATTGACGAACAGATGGAGTGGTGGTTAACCTTGCCTTATGCCATAGAAAAGTAAGAACTTGTCCTGGCTACTGTTTGTACATCAGCATTACAAAAGCAGCAGGTCTTTTTAATTCAACCCCAAGATTTAATGAATGCAGGGCACTATGTAGGTACCACAGAAAATGGTGAGATGGCCTTAAGGAATGCACAGTCTAGAACTTCCAGTCAAGAAGTGGGATGGAATAAACATACAAATAACCACAACTGAGGCAGACACAGTATTTCTGCCTGAATACTATCAAAGTGCCTTTGTGTTTCAAAGGAGTTAGATGCAGAGCAGCTGAGCAGCAGAAAGCCTTCAAAGCCAAGGGGACACATGGAAAGGGGCTAGAGAAACAGCACAGACTTGGAGGGTTTTCTGCTTAACAAGAGGCACAGTCATTTTTCCTAAATGCAGGGTGAGAAGTTGGACAAGTTTACCCATGATTAAGCAGACATCACTGTCATTTCTAATGTTTATGATGAGATGAGAAGGGAGAACAGAGAAGGGAAGCTAGGACACACTAAAGCCTTCCACGTGCAAGGTGCAAACGCCGTAACAACCCAGCAAGGTAGGTAACGTCACTGCTGCACAAGTCAGTCTCAGGAAGGCTCAGAGGAGGGGAAGTGGATTTTTATGCAGGTGAATCTGACTCCAAAGCCCATTCTGATCCTTTATCCCCACAAATAACATTTTGCCAGTATTTGAAAACACTACTGCTGGAGACGAAAAAAAAAAAAAAAGAAAGACCTTGAATAAGGAGTTATTGGCTGTAAAAATGCAAATATCCCTGTTTCAAAACACACATTAAATAAAGCATCATCAAGTATTAAAACTTTTGCTAAACTGATCTGTTCAGAAACTTGAAAGTCTATTTTTGAAGGATAATAGCAGCTGGGCTAGAGGAACCAGGACAAGAAGAGATTCTGTGTTCCTCTTGCATGCTGATCCTTGGTTGCGAGAAGGTTATGGATAAAATGAAAGTACAATACTCATCTCTTTGTCCAATCAAGTTTGATGTCGTAGAAGCAATGCACCAGTAGCTGACATAGGTAGTACATATTTTGCTCACATAGCTAAAATATCTCTAAGTTCAAAACACAGTTCAGTTTATTCACCTACTAGTCACAGAATGCATTCACTACTCTTTGGAAAGTGCCCTGTCCACAATCTCCTACTCTACTTTCTCCCTGCCATTCTGAACTCAGTCCTTGTTTCCCAAATACACCCTCCACTTTCCTGCTTCCATGCCTTTGTTCTAATTTCTCCAATGGAAAACTCCATTTATCACCACACTTCCTCCGGCACCCACCCCAAACTGTGGGCTCGTCCTCACGTCCCCAACCTGACATGCACATGTCCTCTGAGCCCTTGAAGGGCTCATCTTATAGTTCTTTTTGCATTTATTCATTCTCCTTTACTCTGAAGTTATTTTTGTTCTTCTTATGCCTGCCTGCTACCAGTGTGTTAGCCCCCTTGAAGGGAAAGAGCTTCTGGTTACATTTTGGAGATGTTTAACATACACCTATAGATAGAAGGCCCTAAATAAATCTGAAATGTGGGCGTGTATTCAGAATGCAATAAATATTTGTGGCTTTTAATTAAATTCATCCCAAGACTGTCAACCTGGGTGCACAACATGTGAAGTTCGAGACAGGGTCTAAAATTTTCATATGGTCCTCAAATCATATTAAAAAATTTCAAATATATATAAAACTACATATAAAGGTCTCAAACAAACATTGCACATATCTCAAATGAAAGTCAGCAAATGATCTCTTTCCCAGCATTATTTCTAGAGAACAATGTTTTTTAATCTAAAAACTTTGGAGGGTGGGGGTAGTTACTAAACTACTTAAATTCAGAAGCATTTCAGAGCAAGATAATAAACCCTGGTACTTCACAGCTGGATTTACTCTGACAGTGTTCATTTTAAAATATATTGATGTCTCCTTTGTTCTCCAGTGTACCTGCATTCTTATTATTGGCAAGAGAAAAAGGCAAAAAGAAAAATAGAAAAAGAATAAGAATTTACTGCCCTTCCTATAAAAGTAATGACCCATGGGAAGCATTTCTACAACAATCACCTCTAAAACATGTTCATAACTATGGTTTGCGTGTCCCTGGAAGGAAACAGTGAGAAATAGGATTTCAGGGGATAGAAAGAAAAAAACAACAACAGTGCAGTGGTAGCAGTATTTTCCCTCCACCCAGGGAAGTAGCTTGGTTCCTGTTTCCCATCTTCGACAGGTGACCTGGGTCAATTTACTTAATCTCTGGGAGCCTCACTTTACTTAAATGTTAAAAAGAACACAGAGGATGAGGAAGAGGAGGGAATCCTTCTGACTCCTTAATCTATACCTCAAGTGGTTGTGACAATGGAATTAAAAAACATTCAATAGTTCCTTGAAAATTACAGAGCTATGCAATGTCAGGTTAACTATTATCACAACCTTCCCACTTCCTCCCTTCAGTATTTTCTGACACATTTCTCTTGCTGGAAGCCAGAAAAAGGTCTCAAGACAGGAGAGTTTGGTCATTTCCAGTAACATTCTTTTCCTGTATAAAATTCCTCTTTCTAATTTATCAGATTATCTTAACAAATGCTCAGATTTTGTATTCCTTTTGCTATGTCGTATCGCCCCAATACTTGACACCACTTTAAATGGAAATTAAGATACAAAAGGTCAAGAGATAGATCTATGTTGGAGAAGTGAAGACTAATGGGCAATCTTGCAAGCAAGGTCATTAGTTTTTCTTTCTGTTGGGGAACTGAGACCTATTTTGCACTAGTTCTGTAGCTTTACATTCTGCAATGGCATTTTACTCTTCAGTTACCACATATTAACTACTGAGGTTACACAAGTACTATATGATAACCATTAGCCCAAATTCCCTATTCTTCTGTAAACCTCACCTTTGCAACTAGTTTTTTTCACCTTTAAAAAACATACATGAATAGATAACCAAAAATAATCAGTTTTGCTAGATGTGCACAAAAGAGGAAGACCCTTTGGTTAATCACTGTGCTGCATGTATTAGGGATGTCTTTTCTCTACCTTCAGAAGAGAGAATTGCCATATATTCTCTTATATATAACACAGTCTCTTATTTATGGAACTCTCTCAAGTATTTTGAACAAAGACATATTCTTTGAATGAGACGGTCAAATCTGAAACAATCTCATGATAGTTTGGGATGCTTATAAAGGTCAGCTGATGAAATCAACTATTTTAAGAAAAGCAAAGAAATTTATTGTAATAAACTTAGTAATTATTTACAGGGTTGTGACCTCATAGTTGTTCATCATAGATGCCACTGAAAACAAGCCTTTTAAAAATCTCTTTTAAAAATAGTACAGCAAATGGTTACACTTTGGAGATCTTTAACATACACCTATAGGGAACCCAAAATAAATCTGAAATCAAATTTAGAAATAACTTCATAATGTGGAGCCAAAAACATTCAAGTCCATGCAATTTAGCTGGAAGAGATTTATATACATTTTAGTGAAGAGATTATACTGTGGCACACCATACTCCATAGCTTCAAAGTAACTCCAGCAACATTAAGACATGATGTCAAAAATGTAAGCTTTGAATAAATTATTTCACAAAAATAAGGAGAAACATTATTTCTAAATAAGCATAACCTGTTGTTAATATATGTACAATTTATTCTACCTCCAAAAGTTTATATATTCAATTTGCCCCCCAAATTTTTTTATCTTTTTGCGAACTGGACCTGCCTTCCCACCACAGCCTATCTGGGATGTTTGGCAAAAGAAAAGAAGTAAAAGCTAATTTCCCAGGAGTGTGAAAGTGAGTCAGTGATTAGTTAGAATACTGAAACCAAAGCTCAATGACTAGATTCAAGAAATAGCAAAGACAGGGGGAAGAGAGCATTGTATTTCAAAGAGACAGGTAGACTCTCACCTTTGCTATGAGGAAAAAGTTTTCACACTCAAATTTTCTATTTGAAAAAAAAACAAATAAACAAAAAGTTGCACTAACTCTAAAAAGGAACAGGACCCTGAAATACAATTCAGTGGATCAAAGCAATATTAAAATGCAATGAAATTAAAGATAATGCTCTAAGTGGAAGCTATACTAACTTTGTCCCAAGACCAATCTGGAATTATAACTGAATTATCAAACCAGCACTGCAGCAAATGTTAAAGGGTTTGCTTTAAGAAGAAGAAAGAAAAAAAACACGAAGAAAAACAGTCTGACAATAAACTGGCGCTACATATGTATCTATCAATAATCACCTTAAATGTAAATGGTTTACATACTCCAACCAAAGGACATAGGGTAGCTGAGTGGAGACCCATATATATGCTGTCTCCAAAAGACCCATCTCAGATCAAAAGATACACACAGACTAAAAGTAAAGGGATAGAAAAAGATATTTCATGCAAATGGAAAAGAAAAAAAAAGATGGGGTAGCAGCAGTTATATCCAACAAAACAGACTTTAAAACCAAGGCTATAGTAAGAGACAAAGAAGGACACTATGTAATGATAAAGGGAACGATCCAATAGGAGGATATAACCCTAGTAAACATTTACATACCCAACACAGGCACACCTAAATATGTAAAGCAAATCTTGATGGACATAAAAGGAGAGAATGACAGAAATACAGTCATAGTCCAGGATTTTAACATGTCGTTGACTTCAATGGATAGATCTTCCAGACAGAAATTCAACATGGAGATAGCAGCCTTACATGACACACTACATCAAATGCGTTTAATTGATATATTCAGAGCATTTCACTTCAAAGCAGCAAAATGCACATACTTTTCAAATACACATGGAACATTTTGTAGGATAGACCACATGTTAGGAAATAAAACAATTCTCAATGGATTTAAGAAGATTGAAATCATATCAAGCATTTTCTCTGACTACAACACTATGACACTAGAAATCAATCACAAGAAGAACACTGAAAAACACACAGAGACATGGAAGCTAAACAACATGTTATTAAACAACGAATGGTTCAACAACAAGACCAAGGGAGAAATCAAAAGATATCTAGATACGAATGAAAATGAGGACACAACAACCCAAAATCTGTGGGACATAGAAATTTCATATAAGAAATTATACAAGAAGAAGAAATAACAGGCATCCAAATTGGAAAGAAAGAAGTAAAACCATCTTTATTCAGAGATGATGTGAATCTGTACCTAGAAAATCCCAAAGATTCCACCAAGAAAATACTAGAACTGATAAATGAATTCAGTAAAGTAGCAGGATACAAAATTAATATTGGGAAATCAGTTGCATTTTTATATGCCAATAATGAACTAACACAAAGGGAAATTAAGAAAACTATCCCAATTTACAATTACTTCAAGAAGAATAAAATACCTAGGAATAAACCTAACCAAGGATATAAAAGACCTGTACTTAAACTAAAAAGTTTTTACACAGCAAAGGAAATCATCAACAAAATAAAAAGACAACTCACAGAAAGAGAAAACATATTCACCAATACATCTGATAAGGGGTTAATATCCAAAATTTACAAAGTACTTATAAAACTCAACACCAAAAAAACAAACAACTTAATTAAAAAATGGACAAAGGACCTGAAGACACTTCTCCAGAGAGAACATATGGATGGCCAATAGACATATGAAAAATGCTTAACATCACTAATTATCAGAGAAATGCAAATTAAAACCACAATGAGATATCACCTCACACCTGTCAGAATGGCATCATTAATAAGTCAACAAACAACAAGTGCTGGCGCGGATGTGGAGAAAGGGGGACCCTTTGCACTGCTGTTGGGAATGCAGACTGGTGCAGCCACCTGGGAAGGCAATATGGAGATACCACCAAAAATTAAAAATGGATCTGCCTTTTGATCCAGCAATCTCATTTCTGGTAATATATCTGAAGGAACCCAAAACACTAGTTTGAAAAAACATAAGCACTCCTAATATTCATTACAGCATTATTTACAATTGCCAAGATATGGAAGCAGCCCAAGTATCCATCAGTAGATGATAGGATAAAACAACTATGGGACATTTATACAATGGAGTACTACTTGGCCTTAAAAACTAAGAAAATTTTACCCTTTGTGACAGTATAGACGGACTGAAGAACATTATACTAAGTGAAATAAACTAGTCAGAGAAAGTCAAATACCAAGTGATTTCACTCATATGTGGAATCTAATGAACAAACTGAACTAAAAAGGGAAATGGGGACACTCATAGATGGAGAGCAGGATGACAGCTAGGGGGTGGTGGGGAGGTTGGAGAGATTGAGCAAAAATGCAAAAGGACTCATGGACATGGACAACAGTGTGGTGATTGTGGGGGAGAGGAGATATAAGGGGGCCAAAAATGTAATGGGAAAAATACAATAAAGATAAAAAATCAATAAAATAAAAATTAAAAAGGCACTGGACTGCATTGTGAGTTTTTCCTTTAACCTCACATTTTCCCACTCTCATTGTGTTCTGTGGAAGCCATCCATGTACACCTCCTTAAACAAAGCATTCTGGAGGGAGGCTGGAAATCAGGTAAAAATTGGCCCAAGAGCCCAAATTCCCCGTACATCATCTAGTCTCCAGCCTGTTAAGGTGTAGTTTCGCATGCTCCTATGGTTGACAATGAAGCAAATGCCCTCAATAAAATCCAAAACCAAAGCCACTCGCTTTACAACAAACTGAGTTTCTTCCCTGTGTGACTCATGACTGGAATCCAAGTCTATTAGCCAGATGTGTGAAAACATATCAACAGATATTGAATTTTTTGGCAGCTTTCATAATAATAATTTTAAATATCTTGCTATTTGGGTACCTTTCCCTTATATCTGGAAGAAAACATGAGGCCCACTGAAATCTACTTACACTGAACAATAAAGTCTGTCAAAAAAAACAACAACAATAAATTCTCTTTCATCTCCTCCAGGAATCTTAAATAACTATGCAAAAGCAGCATACTGTTTTGTCAATTGTAAGGCAACATTCATGAGTCAAACATTAGGAGATGTTATTTAAAGTTTGTATAAACAAAAGGTAAAGATGATACCAATTCACACTATTAAAATTAATTTGCTGCAGTATATCTGAATGTATAATAATTATGTTAAATGAGAAATGCTCTTCATAAGTACCATCAGCCTCACATTAAATTTAACTTAACATTTTAATGCTATGTCACTCAAATCAGTCAAAGGTGGTATTATAAATAATCCAACGCCAGGAGTTACAGGATTAAAAAAAGAGTAATGAGAAAAAGAAGTGAATGCAATTACAGCATTTATACGTTTGTCTTGGGTTCATTGATTTCTAAGCCCCTGACATGCCTCAATGTTTCAATTAACCTTGGCCTAAGGACTCTCATGCAGAAACCACATGAAAGGAAAACACAGGCTAAAATCTCAGACTAAACAATAATTCCTCTCTTCAGAGTAAAAATGTTCTCCCAAACATCTCACCACCTGACAGTCAGGAGTGGGGAGTGAAATTATTCTGAGGCCACTGTATGTTAATACATCTGCTCCTTCTCCTGTTGGCTGTTGCTTCCCCTGGTGAGATCCCAGAAACTGGATCCAGCCAACTTTCCTAAAAGCAGCCATGAAATGAGTTGGCAGTACGAACGCTCCCTGCCCTGGGCATCTTGAGAGCTGGCATCCAGCAGTCCTCACTACATCCCCTAGAGGGCAGGCACAACATCGGTCATTTCCAGTCCTGACCCAGAATCCTCGTGTGAGAATGTTAGCTTGCAGGACACTCCACAGAAAGCCAGGGACTCCCTCTGCCAACCAGAGAGTGTCAGCCAGACAGTCCAGCAGGGCCAAACCAGTCCAACCAGGCCAAGACTGATGGTTAAACTCCAATACAGGTCAATGATCACTTTATAATGACGCCTTGTTGAACCTGAGAATCAACTGCCAGCTGTAGCCCCACAATAGGCTTGCTCACCCCAGAATAGCACTAGGCAACTCTGTTCATGTCAAAGGAAGAAAATGTATTCCTTAGGCCTACGCTGAATCAACCAACAAACCACCATGTAGTCTCTACGCATACCTTGCATACATGGGCAGTCCACCCAGGGAGAAAACAATCAGGATATATGTAAAACAAGTAGGGAATAATTTTAAGTGGCTCATGGCTAAAATAGGTAGAGCTAACAGGGCTTTAGAATTAGTATTAGTATAACAGGGCTTCAGGAAAAAACGTCTTTGGAGAGATTCATGTAAGAAAGAACAGTAGAGAGGGCTCACAGAAACAAGGGGATGGTTGGACCTTGAAGGACAAGTAGGACTCACATGGGAGAGAAAGAAAGAACAGAGCTGTGAAGGGGAAACAGAAACCAGCAGGGGTGTGCAGAAAAGGGTGAAGGGCCTGTTTAGAAAATTGAGAGGGTGTAACCATGTGAGAGCAGCGAGCACCTGGAGTTAGATTCTAGATGACTATAAGGAGCGTGGAAATGGACAGACCCACAAGGAGAGAATTGAGAGGGAGAGGTGGGATAGGGAAGGATTAAACAGAAAATAATAAACAGAATGCCAGGAAAAGAGATATGTGTGATTATAATATCTAAGCCCCCACCACTAGAATGTGAGCACTGTTAGTTCACTATACGAGGGGGGACCCCAAAACACCTGGAACTATCTTCTGGAGGGCAGACCCCTTGTAGTACAGACTACCCCCACCAGGTGAGTGTTCTAGGAACCCATGTATCAGCGTGTCAACTGGCATTGTTGTGCGAGGCTGCATTTGGCTTCAGTGAACTTTTTTAAGACTCTTTCAAAGCATTTGCCCATTTCACGATGGGTGATTCATGAGCGCACCTGCCCACACAGCACTGAGTGTGCAGCAGTTTCGGACCAAAAATGGCATGACTCCCCTGTCCTGCCCTCCCTACTCACCAATCTTGCCCCGGGCACCCTTTTTTTGTTTGTTTGTTTCACCAGATGAAAAAAGTCCTCACAGGAAAATTTTTTTGCCAATGTGTTGAGGCGAAACAAAAAATGGCAAAAGCGCTAAAAGGCATCAAAATCGTGAGTTCAAAAACTGTTCTGAGCAGTGGAAAAAAAAAGTCTTGATAGGTTTATTGCTTCAAATGGAGAGTGCTTTGAAGGTGACTAAATTTAAACATGTAAAAATAAATACATAATTTTTTATCAATAAATTCCAGTTTGGGGGGGCTCCCATCTCATATTTCCAGGATATGAATGATAGAAATAACCAAAGGGCTTGTCACAAGATGATAGAAAATAACCAAAGATAAATGAAAGCTTACTGTAGCCACATTCTGTGGCACATGACTTATAAGTTATGTGATTGCAGGTTTGTATTATTTCCTCATTTGATGAAAAGGAAACAGGGTCATTGATGTGAAATGCCGCCCCCAGCAAGGAGCCTGGATTCACACCCGTGCTGCTTTCACCCCAGAGTCCGATCTGAGGATGGAAGACCCACCAGGGCAGGGTGTGTGCCTGTCCACCGCTGCGTCCCCAGAGACTGGCAGGAGCAGGCACGCAATGAACATTTTTGAATGAATGACTCTTCAACCCCCTTCACCTTGTCTTACTACAGAATAAGTATTCGTACTGTGAATGAGCCACTATAGGCAGCAAATGATTTACAGAAGACACCAGCAGTAAGGGATTCAGGAATTTTATAAAGGCTACCTTAGAAATAAGTCATTTAAGTATAATAACAATATTTTCACAGAACATACTTGCTTTTTTTATTAGGAGGAAAATATGCCGGAATTTATCTGAAGAGACAATGAAACAATCATGAACATTATCATAAGCCCAAAGGCATACCATCTAAAATTACTTTGAGAGTTTTAAATTAAAACAAAAATATCATATGGTTTGAATTAAAATATGTGCATGCATATAAACATATATATACATACACACATATATGTATATAAGTTTGACAGCTTAATTCAAATATTTTTATTTAGTAGTAAATTCTCTCTGATAATATTATATGACAGTCTATTTAAATTCTCAACTTAAGTTAGAAATGGCCAAAACATCAAGTGAAGCCACACCCTTCCAACAGAAGAATCGGCTTCACTCTTCCATTTCTGTTCACTATGACCATGGTGGCCTCTTTCAGTTGCCCAGGTGAAATTTCGCAGCAAGAAAGCTCTTGGTAATTTGGACAAATGCACCGGGTCACATATTTAGCGGATCTGTTGGACTCCCTGAGGCTGGCTTGCCCAGCTGAAGCCTCTCCCAGTCTGTGTTCCACTCATTGCTCAGATCTGGAATTCCCTCCCAGGGGCTGCACTTCTCTAGCAAACATGAGGCAGCCAAAGCCTTCCATCTGCCTAGGCCATCCTTCAACTCGTATCTGTGTGAATCAGCTTTTAACTCTAGGTCCTAACATAAAACGTATATACCCTTTAACCAAGAAATTCTGTTTTTAGGCACTCATTCTTCACACCTACTCACAAACACCCTAATATGAAATACATGCATGAGAATGTTTCTTGAAGCCCACTTCCCAATAGTTACAGAAATAAAGAAATGATTAACAAGTTAGGTTTCTGCAGACTGAACTCATTTGTCAGGGTGAGATACACCTACATGCACTGACTTAGAAAGATGTCTCTAATAAATAAGTTTGGCAGGAGAAGTACCAGAGCAAAGTGCAAAGCAGGAATCCTTTTTTCTTCTTTTAGAAAATTCTCTTTTGAAACTATGTTTATTGATTATAGAAAAAGAGGAAGGGGTAGAGAGAGAGAAAGAGAGAGGGAGATGGAAGGGGAGAGGAAGAGGGAGGGAGAGAGAGAAACACTGGTGTGGGAGAGAAATATCAGTTGCCTCCTGAACGTGCCCTGACCGGGAAGTGAACTCATAACCTAGGTGTGCACCCCGACTGGAGACAGAATCTACCACCTTTTGGTGTATGTGATGATGCTCCGAGCCACTGAACCATCTGACCAGGGCACAAAGCATGAGTCCTTTAAAAATTATGTTTGGAAGGAAACATACCAAACTTATCAAAGACTAATTCTAAGGCATGCATAGTGCTGGAGCTAGAGGAAAAGCTCAGTCATTCTCACAACATTTCTCCATTGTTTTAATTTCCTGCGATGATGGTACAACGAGAGAGGCTGTGATGACAGCACAGCAGGAGCTCAGGCCCCAGAACCAGATTGCCTGGAATCAAGTCCTGGCTCCACTACTTACCAGTCACCCCATCTATTCCTGTTTCCTTTTCTTTCAAACTGGGATAATGATATGATCTCCTTCCAGAATGTTAACAAATTAAATTAATGCATTTAAAATAAAAGCCCTCAACCTCATACATATCAGGATGTCTAGTATCGAGAGAGAGAGAGAGAGAGAGAGAGAGAAAGAGAGGGAGAGAGAGAGAGAGAGAGAGAGAGAGAAGCGGGCAGGGTTGAACCAAACATGTGTTGGTGAGGATGTGAAGAAGCTGGAATTCTTATTTACTATTTGTGGGAATGAAAACTATTACACCCTCTATGGAAAAGAGTATGACAGTACCTTCAAAAATTACAAATAGAATTACCATGTGGTTCAGCAATTTCTCTTCTGGATTTATACCCAAAACAATTGAGTGCAAGGTCTCAAACAGATATTGTACACCTATGAGCACAGAAGCATAGTCACAACAGCCAAGAGGTGGAAGCAACCAAAGTGTCCATCCGAAGATGAATGGGTAAACAAAATATAGCATATGCATAAAGTGAAATATTATTCAGCTTTAAAAAGTAAGGAAATTCTGACACATGCTACAGTGTGGATGAGCCTCAAGGACATTATACTCAGTGAAATAAGCCAGTCACAAAAGAACATCCTGTACTATGATCCTTCTTACGTGGGCTACTGAGAGTAGTGAAGTTCATAGTGACGGTCACTCCAGGGGCTGAGGGAGGAGGGAATGGGAGTGAGTGTTGAATTGGGACAGAGTTTCAGTTTTGTAAGATAAAAACAGTTCTGGGAATGGACGGCATGATAGTTGCACAATGTGAATGTCATGAATACCACTAAACTATACATTTAAAAATGGTTAACATTTGTTATGTAATATATTATGAAAATATTTAAATAAAATAAAAATAAAGCCCTTAGAGTAGTACTTGGCCCAAAGTAAGTACATCAATAATAATGTAATTTTTCATTATATTCTACTTTTGGGTTTTAGAAATGAGATTTAAAAAAAGGCTAACATGAAAACCCTCACCTATTTACAATTCTTTATACAATTTTATATTATCACACTAACTTTGATGTTATCAGATGCCTTCACTATAGTTTCTTTTCTCAAACGGCACCTCTTCCAGTAAGGCAAAGAAGGAACAGCCAGGAACTGACACTTAACTACTGGAATCAGAAAAGAAAAAGCATTTAACACAGACATCACTTGGCATCGGAGCAGAGGCCAAGAAAACCCTTATTACGCACAGGTCCTTGGCAAGGAACAGCACTGTTCTGCTCATATTTTCAGCTTCACCTCTATCCCCTAAATTGGTGTATCCCAGGTACCATAAAATAATCTTGTCATACTACAGTGGGCTACCATGCTCAGGAGCTACCACAGAATATGATCTCCCTGGTAATTTTCAGCATAATGTCATCGGAGCACAGAGAGGGGGACCTGAGTGTAATACACATCCCAGTATGGGAGAAGCAAAATTATTGTACGGAGAAACCAGAATTGAATGACATATTGATTCAGATTCAACTAGCATCCATTAAGCACACCTGGTGTACCAAGAAATTTGACACATTGTATTATTTAAAGGTCACGACTGCCCTCTGAAACATATAATGTTATTCCCACTTTCTAAGTCAGGAATATGCTCAGAATATTAAGTGAGTTCCTCAGGGGCATGTACTAACTAGGAGGACTGACAGAATTCAAACCTAGATTTTCCAATTCCAAGACCAATTATAACATGTGAAAAACAGGTGGATAATAAAATGAAAAATAAAACAGTCTTTAAAGAATCCTTTTTGTCTACTGTCTACTGTTGGGTCGTACCACAGGCAAGCATTTCCAATAAACACTGTATTTCCAATTTCAAAGTCCAGACAACCTCTGAAACTTCCCTCAACATATATAAGGAGAAAATCGACACACAGACACCCTTTCTATATATTGAATGCAAAATTTGATTTGCAATTATCCCAGTTTTTCAATTTCCACTGAAATAGAGTGGCTTTCGTCAAACAAATGAGAGATGCTTCGTACAAATATTTTTTAAAGTGTTTAATAATGAGCAAAGGAATGTTTTCCTTGATTTTCTTGAACTGCACATCTAAGTGTCATCTTAGAATATCTAAAAAATAGCAGTATACTTGGTAAGCTTCTCTCTCTTTTTCTCTCTCACATCTTAACCTGCCACCAGCAAGCTATGCCACTCAAAATATACTGAAGGATCTAAACACCACTCTGCAACTTTTTCTTTAGGCTAAATATATAGGAAGGACACACACACACATCTTCTACAAAGAGCTGCTTCTGTTTCTCCCAGTTGGGCTCCCTGGCCCAGCACAGCTGTGTTTAACCTGGTGGGAGATTCAGTGTAAAGCACACTGCACATTTTCCTTTCTAACTACCCAACATTTAAACCTAAAAATGTTGAACTAAACTAATGTCTGACAGGGGAAAGAAGTTCCACAGGGAGACCTACAGCCCCACATTTGCAGAGGACCAGCCTCGCCTCCTTCCCTGACAGGCTGGAGGTGTCATCTCTATGAGCCTCTGGTTCTTCCCTCTGGAAGACTAACAGCCACACTCTTCCCATTTATTTCAAACACTTTTCCTTTTCCTCAGACCCCGAGCCCACAATATAATCATAACAATAACCACAACAATAGTTCACACCCAGGGAGCTTGCCATGCTACAGGTACCAGGAAACCCTTCACCTGCATAATCTGCCTTACACCCTGAGGCAAGAGTGGCTTGGCCAAATGCCACACATCTAGTGAAGAGAGTCCAGGTCTGACTGCATGCCTGGGCACTTAATCATGACACCACTTTCCAGTGGAGAGACAGTGACTGGAGAAGAGTGTACAACACGGGTTCCTTGGGGGTTGACAATGTCTTGTCCACCACTGTCTCTCCTGCACCTATTGTCCAAAACACAACAGGTGCTGTGAATATTTACTAAACAAATGAAATAACAGCACAATAAGGAGAGTGATCAAGAATATTGCCTCAGCCTCACCACCCAGACTCGGCAGGTGCTTTTTGCTCAGCATCCTGCCAGCATGCATGGCACTGTTATGAATGGCTGGGCCCCAGGGAAACAGTGAGTCCTGTTTCCTGAAATGGGTCAGAGAACACAGACCAGGCTCTGGTAGCACATAGGAGATGGATTTGACCTTTGTTTTTGTGAAATTCTTAAGACAGGAATCAAAATCCTGGCAACTCTTTCTGCCTCTTTCTTCCACTGAGAGCGTTCCAAAGACTGACAATGAATGCTGCTGTTAATCTAGAGATATTTACTTATGTATTTTCTACTTCCTCCAACCACTGCAAAGGAAAATAATCTAAACCCTACTCTCAGCCACTTTATTTTATGCCATAAAACAAAACAAAACCCACAAGAATTCTTGCAGCTGTTTTTGTTTCTTAATATTTTTGAAAAAAAAAATTAGAAAAAAGGGAAGACCTTGTTGAATTCTCCATAGCAAACTGCCAATTAGTACCTCCCAACTTCAATGGAAAAACGCCTGAAAGCACGTGAATAGATTTTTTAAAAATATAGTTTATTGATTATGCTATCATGTAAATAGATTTTTATTCAAATAATGTTACTCAACCCCAAGCGATTAGTATCACACCATTATCTATTCTGATAGTCAGTGGAAGCAACTGAAGAGCTGACAGGACCTACCATGAGGGGATAGGCCCAGAGTGAAATGAGAAATTATGTAAAAATAGGAAATGTGGCCAAATTTAGTCTCAGTAAGACCCACGGAGCCTGTGAGTTTGTATTCTTACAAGCTGGTCACAGATATGAGGACGTGCTATCACTATGTCTGTCTCTCACACATGCCACCCAGGCAGACTCCACTGCGAAGTTTTTCTGTGGATGTATTTCTAAAAGCCAGCTGCAAAGGGTCTGGTATTCTCTCTATCACAAACACCCAAAACATGGGAGCTAACCTATTTTTCTTTTAAAGGTAGAATTTCTCTACAGCTCAGTGGGAGTCTCTACCATGTTTGTGACTCCACAATAAAAGAAAAGTCAGCAATGCCCACATCTCTACAGGGGTCAACCCTAAGGCAGCTTTGATACAAATTTCTTAGGAATTCAACTCCATTAAAAATAACTTTTAAAGTTACAGTCTCACTGGTTGTGAGGTGGAAGAAACATGGGTCAGTCACACAGAGCTTCTGACTCCCTTTCTATAACTCACTACATATGCAGTTAGTCTTCCCTTAATGTCATCAGTAGCTTCTGCAGCTTTAAGTGAAACAACGTACAATGAAGCCAATTTAACCACAGGCCAATTGCCATAAACAAGAGTTAAGTCTCTGTGGTGTCTCATCAGTGTGATAATGAAAACATGTTATTTGAGGACCTGCTGTATATGCAAACTAATTAACCTTTCCAAAGTGAGGTAAAGCCATCTACCCAATAGGAGTGTTGTAAATACCTGATATAAGTAGAGATCCTGACACGTAACGGGCATTCAATAAAGGTTATATGCTGTCATGATGGCAAAAGGCCAGATCATGATGGAAAAGCCTGCTGAAATAACTAACAAAGGGGGAATGTTCACAGTGCCTAGGAAATCCCCCGCAGGGTCCTCATTCATTCTGTTGAATGAGAGAATGCATTCTGTATGACAAACAATGACACACCAGGATGAGAGAGCAAATAAAGTTAAATGAATAAATTGATCTTGTAGCGTTTCAAATAACTATAAATTTTGGGCAATCCAGTCCTCTGATGGTCTTACTTCATGAACAGTGTCCTTGCCCCAAAGGAAAAGCAGCCCTGACGAAATTAAGGTTTGTTATTGTTGAACTGTTCTCTGAAGGCCTCCTGGCCAATTGGGTCTAAGACCCAGGGATACCACTCAGGAGGCCTCAGGTCATTGTATTTGGTTAAACTGCAGCTCTTTCCTCAAGGTCAAAAAAGAAAGAAGCAAGGAAAACTAAAAAGATTCTGTGGTTGGCTGAAACACTGGCAGCATTGGGCTTTGCCCCCATCCAGGGAGGGCTGGGGATGTTTTTTGAATGTCGGGACTGGCATGTTTTCTTCTCTTGCACCTTTCCTAGCAGGTTCATTTCTCAATCCCTTTCCTGGTGGAGTCAAAAGGGCACGCTCGTCTGTCCCCATTCACTACTTACACATTCGCCCACACCTCCCTCCCCTTCTCTACCCATCCACATGCCACGCTGTCACTATTGCATATTTCTAAGGTTCAAAATTGTGCTCAAGATTCCTGTTCTCTGAGACTTTCTGCTTAACACTACTAATTTGATCAATCTGTGCTATATATAAACAGTATTCTCCAAAACAGATAAATTTTATTAAATTAAAATTTGTCTGTGTATTGTTTGTGAGAACAAGCCTTGCCTACCTCGTTTTCTGGTGCATGTTAAACAAAATTCTTTTTGTCAAGCACTACTTAACATACACCAGAAAACAATGCAGGCAAACCTACACCTTTCATGTCCTTGGAAGACCATATTCTCCAAGACCTCTCTAATACCAGAACTGAATACTCTGGGTACTTAGCAAAGGTGGCTGATTCACTGCCTCATTGGGAAAGTTGTTGTATACAGTTTTAGGAAATTGTTGCAGTTAAAAGTGGGAGTCACATTGGATACAAGGCCAAACTGACCTTGTTCAACTTCACATCAACATTAAAATGAGGTATCACACAAAGTACAAGTTTATAAAAATACTAGTGTGTAAAATCCTTTACCTACCACATTCAAAACCTCTGTATGCATAACCCACAATTTTTCTTCAGTGGATGATATATGAATATTCCCTTTCTCAGAAATAGCAGACTTGGCTACTGAAACTGATGCCTTGCTCCCCTGACCTATTAAAAACAACTGAACTTCTCAGATAAGAAATCCCTTAAAGCATCAGAGGTAACATGACAGCAAGAAGCTACTAGGGCTAAGGGAAGCAAGGAGACCTAAGTAGAGCACCACAGCTCCTTTCACCCCAAGGACATCTGCCACAGACAGTCCATCTGGGTTTCTGTTGGGCAGCCTTCTGGAAGAAAAGGGAGGGCAGTCACGGTCCAAGAGCCCACACAAAGTATAGAATATTATAGGGGATACTGTCCACATTAAGCTGAGACCCTGAAGGAGTACAATTACAGGATCAGTGTGAACAATACATAAACCCTATTCCTACCCCTAATTTTTTTTTTGCGGGGGGGGGGGGGACTGTGGTTGCCTTAGCACTAAGAAGAATAAGAGAAATACATAGAAAGGAAAAAATTCCATGAGAAGTTGTGGTCAAAGACCCATGACTATAACCTAAATTCACTATGCCTTGGTGGTCCTGGTAATCTTAAACCATGAACTTGGTTTAAGGTGATTCTGGACTGGTAGCATTTAAAAATGTTTGATGGAAGCATGAACATAAACTCTCTGCAGAAAAGGATCATCTTCCTAGGCCTCAAGAATCACCCCTTAATTTTTTAAGAACAAAGAGCAACACAAAATTAAAGCACACAAGGAAAAAAAAAGGCACCATGAATCAGAATCAGTAACAGACCCACAAACACTGGAACTGTCAAATACAGATGACAGAACAGCCATGCTTACTCTAGGTCAAAAATGGAAAGACCAGGTAAAACATCTTCAGAGAATAAGAAACTATAAAAAGAAAGCAAACAGGTTTTAAAAAGATCACATACAACTTCTACAAATAAAATGTAATCAAATAAGGAAATAATAAATCATAAAGTGTTAATAAGATAATTAGTGATTTGGAAGACATGTTAGATGATATGTAGCATACAGCAGGGCGGGGAGGAATGGAAAACACAGAAAAGAAGTTAAGACATATTGATGATAGAGTTAGATGGTCTAAATACATTTAATTACAGTTACAGAAGAAGAAAATGGGACAGGGAAGAGGCAGTATTTGAAGAGGTAATGATTGAGAATTTTCAAGAACTAATGAAAGATAGCAATCTACAGATTTAAGAAGCCCAGAGAAACTTCAAAAGAATAATTTTAAAAAAATCTTTACTTACAGATGGTATATCAAAAATACAGATAGACAAAGACTAAGAGAAAAGTCTTAAAGCATACAGTGAAGGAAAGAAAGGAATGAAAGACTTACAGCCAACTTCTCTACAGTAACACTGTAAGCAAGAAGACTGAAATTCTATCATCGAGGGGCTGAAAAAAATAACTGCCTATCTAGGACTCTGCTCAGTGAAAATACTTTAAAGAATGAGGGGAAATTACATTCATTTTTAAGACAACAAAAACTAAGAAGTTTCATCCCTACCAAGCTTGGAAGATCTTCAGACAAAAATAAAGTGATTCCAGCCCTGACCAGTGTGGCTCAGTTCTACGGAATCTCCAAAGGTTGCCAGTTCTATTTGATGTTCTTCTGTTTCTCTCTCTCTCTCTCTCCCCCTACCTCTGTCCCTTCCCTTCTCTCTAAAATTAATAAATACATATATTTTTAAAAAACAAAATGATTCCAGATGGAAAGTGTAAGGTCAAAAACAATGAAGAACAAAGAAGATGGTCAATGTCTATGAATCTAAAAGAATATTGATTCTATGTTCTTTAAAATTAATAGAGTTTTTAAGATTAAAAACACAGAATAAAAGGCATCTCAAAAGTAATATAAGTCAGCAGTGAGTATATGGAAACAAAATATTTTAAACACCTCAGATTTCCTGGGAGAAGGGTAAAAGAAGAATTAATATATGATTTTGATAACTTAGATATACCCATTGTAATTTCTAGAGTGAAAACCAAATTAATTAAAAATCGAGCTTATAATTTTAAAACCAGGAGGAAAAATAAAATCATGAAAATAATGCATCCAGAAGTCAAAAGAGGAGAGGAAGAAAATGTAAAATAGACAAAACCATAGAAAGCACAAAGTAAGATAGAGGTTTAAAAGCATTTAAAAGTAATAACATGAAGTGTCTGTGAGCTAAGCTCCAGGAAAAAGAAAGAGAATAAATATTTTCAGCCTGAATTAAAATGAAATCCTACTATGTGTTTTCTATAGGAAACACATCTATAATATAAGAATATATAAGGATTAAATAAAATTTTAGAAAAAGATATACTATGCAAATAACAAATGAAATAAAACTGGTGTTGCTATATTAATATGAGACATAGCTGACTCTAAGGTAAAAAACATTGGACATAATGAGAATCACCTCATACTAATACAACATTCAGTTTACTGAAGTCATTATGATTTTAATGTGCATTGACTTAATGGCATAGCCTAAAATATTTATAATGCAATAACTGACAGAATTACAAGTAATAACAAAAAAACAGAAAAATTCATAATCATAGTAAGAGAGTTTAAACATTTTTCTCAGTAATTAAAAGAATAAGATGTTTAAAATAAGCAAGAATATAGGAGATTGAGGGTTATAATTAAAATTTTCACAACATGGAAATACATACAACACTATAACCGAGAATTACGAAATTCCCTTTTTTTTAAGCATACAAAGAACCTTAATAAACACTGGCCATACACTGGACTTTTAAAAAAATCTCAACACATTTCTAAGGTGAAAAATCATACAGAGGATAATCTCTTACCATGAGTTCGAAATCACTTAAACATAACTTTACAATCCCCACATATTTGGAAATCAAATAAAAAACACATTTCTAAATAATTGAATCAAAGAAAAATATGTTAGAAAACAGAAAATATTTTACATAAAATGGTAATAAAATGTAAATACTAAAAACTGTGGGATGTAGCTAAAGACAATATAAAAAAATAAGCTTAGGAGGGAAGGTGGGGCGGGAGCCGGGGGCAGGAGGGCAAAGAGGGGAAACGGGGATGTTTGTAACAGTGTGTCAGCAACAAAACTTAAGAAAAGAAAGAAGAATCTGTTTAACCTAATATGCATCCCATAAAATGTTAAATTTATTTATTCTAAAAAAGTTTCTATCTTTAAGTATATTTATTAGAAATTTAAAGATACTTCACAACTGTCTCATTATCAATGACAGAAATGTAAATTAAAATCGCAAGACTGGTAAACAACCTAAAATTTAAAAAACAATATGATAAATGAAGATTTGAGAAAGCAGGATGACAGAAACGGTCATAGACCTGTAGGGGGTTGTAAATTTGGATAGTCCCGTTAGAGAAGAGATCAACACTGTCTCTAAGTGCGAAGATGAGGGTATATTTTTACTAGAGAGCTCCGTATCTCATCTTTCCTGGGATAATCCCAGTTCACACCCGTTGCCCTGGTGCCCTATAAGGTTCAGCATTTACCCCTCACAAAATGTCCTAGTTGGAACATTGATTTATGGTTACCCTATCTGGGCCCAAGTTCTCCAACTAGTTATACAGCAGAGAAACTCTTGACAGTTATAGACACAAGACTATCTATAACGGTATTGCTTATGCCAGCCCCAAACGGGAAACAACCCAAATATCCGACAAATGGCAGAAGAGGTGAATACACCGCAGTACACTGATGCAGTGAAACCGCATACGGTGGTGAAAATGAACGCACTGCCGCCAAGCACGCCGCGCGGGTTAGCATAGACATACCTTAGAAGCACACCGCCGAGCAAAGAGCAAGGCACAAAAGAAATGTACGGCAGGATTTTACTCATGTTAAGTTTAAAAATAGGTAAAACTAAACTATGTTGTTTTGAAATACATGTTTAATGGTAAGGCTGAAAGTAAAACAAAGAAAATCATCAGCACAAAAGTAGTATGGTATTTATTTCTCGAAAAGAAAGGCACTGCTGTGGTCAGGAAAGGGGGCTCTTGGGGGACCTCTGGGGAGCAGCAGCCAGACCATGAAAGATGTGGGACAGGACACTCCAGGAAGAGGAGACAGCAAGTGCAAGGACCTGCCGGCCCCGGTGGGCTTGCACACAGAGGACCACTGATGCCACTACAGCGGAGTGAGTGGAGTGTAGTCACAGCGCCCTGTTCAGGCTTTATTCCAGAGCAGAGATGGGCGAGAGGGGGTGCTCTTGTGGAAGCTCCAGGTGGGGACACCTGTGCCGGGCAAGGGCTGGCGCAATGAGAGCCAATCTCAGAGGAGAGGGCGCCTGGGCTGCTGAACTTTGAAGATGTGAGTAAGAGCCAAAAGCAGAGAAGAAGAGGGTGTGGAGGGCCCCGGGACAGAATGTGCAGAGAACTCTAAGCAGTTACCTCCAACTAGAGCATGCAGGGAAGGGCTGGAACAAGACTGGAAGCACTGGGGAGCCCTGTGAACTTGAGACCATGAGAACTAAGGGTCAGGGCCATGGGAAAACCTTGGCAGCCTTGGTCTCTAATTTGGAGGCTCCAACCTAAAGCATAGTAAGCACACTTATTACCTTGTACCCACATCTCCTATTCATGTTCTGTCTGTTTAAAAAAAGAAAAGTCTTTAATTTTATAACTTTTAGTTTAAGAATTATAATAAGATGGTAGAATATCTACCACTGTTGAAGATGTATGATGGATACATGGAAATTCATGACACTACTATTAAAAGCTAACATTAGCTAAAAGGATTATTACTTTGTTGCTGTTAAGATTAAAACTTTATTGTATTTATATATAAATCTTTATTTTGAATCAAGCCATTTAATCGTATCTTGCAGACACTTAATTAAACATTTAATAATTATAGGGATAAATGGATTTTATTTGAGTTAATTATCAGAGGCATAGGATTACTTTTTAAATATCAACATAGCTACACTCACAGGATGTTAGGAAAATGCATCCCTCACAGTTTTTGTTGCCATATTTGATTGTCTTCTTAATGAATTCCCTATTTTTAAAGGCAGAAACCTGGACATAAAACACTTAATGAAGATACAATGTGCAAAGCATAAAGAGAAAAAAAAAACTGGCAAAGAAAAAAATGCTTTCTTTTTTCACTTATCTGCACAGTTATTTATATACAAATTTAGAAAACTGGTTGGCTGCAGGCATATCTGCATGTGTTTCTTAAAATTAAAAGCATAAATTAAATAAAAATATCTAATGCATCAAATCATCCAAAGCTCAAGAGAAATCCATGTGGCAGCTTAAAGTCTTCAGTATGCAGTACAGAATTTCTTAGAACAGAAGGGAGTATGGAATGGGATATCATCCAATTTAACAAGAATTTACTACCTCAGCAGCTCACAGGATAATGAACTAAAAAGACACAATAGTGCTTTATTAAGATGGGACCATTTTCCTTAAAGGTACCCATGCAAAATAGGCTCTCTGGGTCAGGTGTGTGCCTTGAATATCTCCAAAGTTACAGACCGATAAAGGACATAAGTGCCTTGCCCTCCCTCCCCTAGGAAATATCTCCTGTAATCAATGAATGTGGAAATGGTAAGGAAAGAATAAGTATGTGTTCACTGGTTGCCTTAGTTTCGGCTGCTTTAATAAAAATGCTACAGACTGGGTGGCTTAAACAGCAGAAATTGATTTCCCACAGTCCTGGAGGCCGGGAAGTCTAAGATCAAAGAGTCAGCAGATGCAGTTTTTGTTCAGGGCCCTCTTCCTGGTTTGCAGATGGCCACCATCTAGCTGCATGCTCACGTGACTTCTTTGTGTGAGGGCAGAGTATGAGTAAGCTCTGAGGTCTCTTTCTCTTGTTATAAGGCTGCTGATGCCATCATGCAGGACCCACCCCCACAACAGCATCTAAACTTATCTCCTAACGGCCCCGCCTCCAATACCAACCCAATGAGGGGAAGGACACAAACATTCAGTCCATCACATTGGTTAATACTAGTTCCACAGTCTGGTCTGATAAATGCCAGCACTGAAGCTGTGCCAAGGGCTATCACCTCCCAACTCTGCTTTCAATCTAATTTTTTATTCAAGTAGCCAGTCATTGCACTGTCAAGGTTTGTCCCAACCCTGCAGCTTTTTGGACTAGAACAGGAGCACCTGTGAGGGTCCACAGGCTTCTAACACCGACACCCTTCATTCCTGGAAATGGCAATCTACTGATGCCCAACCCCACACACAAACATACTCCACACAGAGAAATTAATAAACACACTTTCACACAACTATTTCATGCTTTCCCCTCCCCTCAAAATTCCAATACCTCCTCTTTCATCCTTACTCTCCACTGATAGCCCCATGTCCTATTTCGCTGAGATGACATAAACAACTTCCTTGGTCAAGGGCCATGAGCCCTTGACATGACTCCTCATGCCTGCATCCTAGCCCAGTTACTCTGGCTTCCCCCGGCTACCACCAATGAACTACCCATGCTCCTACGTAAGGCAACTGGCGCATGCACACCACATCCCAGTGCCTCCTGCCAGGACGAGGGTATGGCTTTCGTCATCGTTCCCCACTCTTGCATTACCACTTCTCCCCCTACCCGCTGGATCACTCTCATTAGCACACAAACATGCCATAATTTTCCCCCTCTTAAAGAAAAACGCTTAATCCCACATTCCTTCTCCAAGTACCACCCTCTTTCTCCCAACCACCCGTTTACGACAAACTTCTTGAGAGTTCTCCATATTACAATTTTTCTCTTGTGCTTTTTAGATTGAGATTTCACTCCCACCACTCCACCCATACTGCTCTTGTCAAAGATACCAATGACTTTTGTGACACCAATGACCGAATTCAGTGGTCACATCTCAGTCCTCAACTTATATGCCCCATCTGTGATGTCTGACTGTTGGACTGCTAACACCTTCTCCTGGCTTCCTCCCACTTACTCATCCCTCCTGCAGTCTCCTTCATTAGCTCCTCTTTAACTCCACCGCCTCTCACAGGAGCATGCTCCAAGGCTCAATCCTTGCTTTTCTCTATCCTGATCTCAATCGCAGGGCTTTACATACCATTTATTCACTGACAACTGCCACATATACAACTGCAGCCTTGTCCCTGAACTCCCTATTCACACACCCAGCAGTCTGCAACACCCCTCCAACATGACATCTAACAGATATCTCAGACTTGACATGACCAAAATTGAGACCACAAGCCTGTTTCTAGGCAGACTTCTTTACCTGCCTCAGCTCCAGAAATAGCAACTCCTTCCTTCTAACTGCTCAGGCCAAAAAAACCTGAGGGTCATCCTAGAAGCTTCACTTTCTCTCACATGATACAACAAATCCCTCAGCAATTTCTACTTACTCTATTTTCAAAATAAATTCTGATTTGAAAATTACACAGAAAGAATATTAAAGCAAGTATGGCAAAATGATAGCAATTAGTGAATCAGGGTGAAATTTATATAGGATTTCTTTATACTATTCTTGAAACATTTCTATAAGTTTAAAATTACTTCAGCCCTGGCTGGTGTGGCTTAGTGGATTGAGTGCTAGCCTGTGAACCTAAGGGTCACTGGTTCAATGACCAGTCAGGGCACAAGCCTGGGTTGCAGGGAACATCCCCAGTAGGGGGTTCATGAGATACAACCACACATTGATGTGTCTCTCCCTCTCTTTCTCCTCTTTCTAAAAATAAATAAAATCTTTTAAAAAATAAAATAAAGATGGCAGTTTCTTTAAAAAAATAAAAGTAAAAAAATTATTTCAAAATAAAAAAGTTGAAAGATCTAAGAGACATATAATATAATGAATGAATCTTGATTCGATTCTATCTGGAAAGAAATACAAATATAAAAGAAATCTCTGGAAAGAAAATTGGAGAAATCTGAATAAGAACTTAGTTTTAGTTAGCATGATAATGATATTCTGTTTACATAGGAAAGCATCCTTGTTTTCCAGAGATTCACGCTGAAGAAGACTCATGACATCTCTAATTTACTTTGAAATGGTTCAGCAAAAAAAATGTACAGGTAGAACAAATATGAGGTCTGTCTGGAAAAGGTTCAGCCATCGTTAATATAACAAGAACAGTTTGCATGACATTAATATAACCTGGCAGCCAAGGAGAGTGGACTGGAATGCACATGCATGAACAATGACGACTTCACTGTACTAGTCAGTGGGGGTGGTAGACCTTGCTGTTGAGTGAGCTCGGGTACTGTGTGGCCATCACATTCAAAGTGACTGAGTGAGTAGAGCAACAAATCTGCATCAAATTTTGCATTACGCTTGAACATTCCTCCGTGGAAACTATTCAGATGGTTCAGAAGGCTGCAGCTATGGGCAAGCAGTGATTGGCAGCTTTATCACAACAACATGCCTGCTCACGCATCGCATCTCATGTAGAGTTTTTCAGTGAAACATCAAATCACCCATGTGACTCAGCTCCCCTACAGCCCAGATCTGGAGACCTGCAACTTTTGGCTTTTCCCCAAACAAAAATCACCTTTGAAAGGGAAGAGATTTCAGACTGTTAAGATTCAGAAAAATACAGTGGGGCAGCTGATGGTGATTGGGAGAACTGCGTGAGGTCCCAAGGTGCCTACTCTGAAGGGGACTGAGGCATCAATGCCCTGTGTGCAATGTTTCTTGTATCCTGTATCTTCTTCAATATGTCTATTTTTCATAGCACATGGCTGGATACTTTCTGGACGGGCCTTGTATGTCAAAATTGATGAAGATGAGTGTTCACTAAACTATGTTCCTTTTTTATGTTTTAAATATTTCAAAATTATTTTTTTAAAGAAACCATGAACTTGAATTCTTCTGATTACTTCCACTACTACCATCCGAAGTTAAGACACCAACAACTCTCCCCTGGAATACTGGCCTGCTGTGGCTGCTCTTACCTCCCCACAGTCCATTCAGAACACAGAAGCCAAGGTGAGCTTGTTAGAACGTTAATCGGACCACATTGCTCCTCACCTCAAAACCCCTCAGTGGGTTCCCTTCTCAGAGTAAAACATCAAAGCCTTTCCAGGGGTCTATAAGGCTCTGCACAATCTAGCCGCCTCCTTACCCTACCTTCTACTTCTCTTCTTCTCACTCCCCCTCATAACCCCCGACCCCCCTCACCTCACACAGGCCGAGTAAACTCCTCCCCGGGGTATTTGCAATGCTGCTCCTCTGCTGAGTGAGGTTTCCTCACCTCCTTCAGGCCTTCGCTCAAATGTCAACTGTTCAGAAATGACTGCCTGACAACCCCTAAGGGCTCATACCTACGCACACTCCTCCTCTTCCTTTCAGTTTAGATTCCCTCCATGGTACTTCATGCCAAATGACATCCTATATATTTTGCTTACTTGTCTGTTGTCTCCTCCCTGTTGAAATATAAACCATTACAGTACTGCCTGGCATACAATAGGCACTCAAAATATATTTGGGCAAACAATCCATAGCAGGTCATTAGCCCTAAAATATGTGTTCACTCATTCTAAACACCTTTATTGGGCACCTTGTACGTGTAGGCAGAGTCCCGGTGCTGGGTGTTCAAAGAGGGGTAATAGGGACTCTTTGCCCTAAAGGAATTTACAGGCTAGCTGATCAAAAGAAACATACATAAGAGCAATGAATTATTATAGTTATTATTAAATAGGTACACACAAGAGGGAATAGTCAGTTCTACTTGGGAAAAAGAAAATGGGAGTATGATGCTTCCTTCATGGAGTACGTGAGACCATCTTAGGTGATAGTGCTGTTTCACGGTCTGCTCTGGACTGGACACTAAGCACAGTACCTGGCATGTATCTGTCACGCAATAAATGCCTACAGGCTGCTAAAGAGGGCTGAACTGAGAACTGAGATCAAATACTTGTCCAGTGGATGAGGCAGTAGAACATCCTCAAAGCGGGTTAAGAGGCTGGGGGAGGGTGACAGCACAAGCAAAGGCTAATGGGGGGGGGGGGCTCGCATGGTACCCCACCTAGCAGCACAGGCCACAGAGAGGTGGATAAGTATAAATCCTCATGCAGTTCTCAGGAAAAGCTAATACTTGTTCAAGAAGTGAGTCTATACAGAGATGGTTCTGCTTTGCTTCAGTGATAATTATAGTGCTGCTCCTGATGTTCATGGGTGTAACTGTTAACATTTATTAAAGTACTTGCAAAGTGTGAGTGCCTTATATGTTCACAACTCTATGGCCCCATTTTCAATCCAAAGTGCTATTTTGACCCATGTTCAGTTTCAAGAAATTGAGTCTGAGTGAGTTGGTAAGTGGTAGCCACAGGAGGTGGAGCTGGCACTTGAGACCCCGATGCCCACTGGGACCCATGTGCCCTGACTTCTTTGCCAAACCTCCTAGTTCCACCACAAGGGCCTTTTCCTGCTGTTCTGGACATGTAAAACTCTGGTTTCAAATATCATGCCACTTTAAAAAAAGTCAGAAAACCATGTTCTCACTCTAATCTCCAAAAAGCTTTTTGTTAAAGAAAGGAAGAAAAAATGGAAATGATGGGTTTTAGTTCCTCCAACAAAAGCCATCACATCAGACCTACCAAGTAATTATATCTTCAGATATTTGGGGATTTAACAGAAATAAAACCTGGGTAAAATGCATAATGGCAATGTAGTCCCCTAGGGTATTAAGAAAATTGGGAATATTATTTGACTAGGCATGGAAATTCAACTCATTTTTTGCTAGCCTCTAATACAGAGAAATTCAAACTGATCAAAACATTTCTTGAGTTCTTACTATGTGTTTGGCATATTTCAGCTGCTTTATAAGAACTATTTTATTTAATTGTATCAGGTTTTTAAGATTATTAGCCCTACTTTACAGATAAGGAAACTAAGTTTTAGAGAGGGAAATAAAGAGATAGTGCCAATTATCCATCAAAGGATGAGGTTCTATATTTCCATCTAGCATTTAATACAAAGCCCAGCACGTACTAAAGGCTCAGAAAATGTTTGCTGAATCACATATGTTTTGTCAGGGGGACCAGAAATAGGAACACTTGGAGTCATCAAGCAAGAGAAGCTTTAGATTTCAGTACTCCAGAGATTTAGCGAGGGTTCAGGTGAACACTTCATAATTCAAGGTAAAACAAATATTTTACTTCAAATCAAGTTGAAATGATGCCCACAGGATAAAATTCTATTTCATAAAATCAATAATAATTGATATCAGCTTAAATTGGACACATTTCCACAAGTAAAGTTAATAATGGGAAAGTAATAGATGAGAACTATAATCTTAACAAACAATGGAAGAAAAAAATGAGTTTCAATTGAAAAGAATATATAGAGAATAACTGAGAGAAATTCTATATCTGGCTACTTGTTGAGATCTGTATGGGCCCATCTAGTGCTGTAGGTGCAAGTGCGAACCTCTCAACCTTCTCTCACAAAGCACGTGTACCACCGCCCCCATACACTGAGACTGACTTGCTTTCCATTCTTTTGAGAACAGTATGCCAATCTTTAGGACACTGGGTTGGACCTGATGGAAACCAAAAACCACTTCCACTATACCTAACCCCTCAAGCCCCTCCTCACCTACTCCTATCCCCACCCTTCTACCCACAGAGAAGAAAGGGACACCTGAAAGAAAGAAAAGGAGCACCCAACAAGGGCCAGCATAAGTAAGGAATCTGCCTGCCTAGTGACTCTCCTAGCATCTGGAATGATACCAAACACAGTGAGGCCCAATGGTAGCTGCGTCCTTGTAGCGGAGTCTGGCACAATCCCATTGCAACATGGGCGCTTGTTATTCTGTGAACAGCACCAGACAAACAGTGTTCCTCTGAAGATAAAAATTTCATAAACAAAATTCAATATTGTATGTAGTTTAGAATTAATTCTGCCCCCAGATCCCTCATAAAAATCATTTACAGGAAGCTGTCTACATTGACCAATTCTTAGATTTGTTTATCTGAAATTTGGTTTACTAACCCATGAGAACTCACCACAATACAGTGACTCAGCCTTCTTCCCAAGGACAGCTAGATGTGACTGGAGCTCTTTTCTAAATTCTTATGCCTTGTTCCTCTCCTAAACTGAGCACCAGAGAATAGCAATTTTGTCCTTTAACCTGTAAAACCTTCAGCACCTTCCCCTGCCACATAAAGATCCTCCATAACCACTTGGGAAACTGAAGTGAATTAAGTCCTGGAGGCACATGATTTTTTTCTGGATTTTCTGGGATACTCTTGACTTCAAATATTCATTGTCCCCCAAAGCACACAAGCACACTCATACTTTCCTCACTGCATGTCTTGTTTTGTTTTGTTGTTTTAATGTTGGACCTTGAATGCAGAGTGCTTAATTAATGGCACACTACCAGCATGGGTCACATACCCTGATTTTTTTTTGCGGTAAAATAAGACACATATGGTATAGCCAATAGTGAGGTGATAATTTAACTTGGATTTCTTTCTATTTCCTTTGGATGTTTAATTTTTGCATGTGTGTGTGTGGGGGGGGGGCTGGGAAAGAAAGGGGGAGAGATCATCATGCCAATTCAATGCATGGCATTATCCTCTCAGAGGACAAGATAAAGGTTGGAAGGCAGACCACACAAAGAAGGTGCCTGCTCAGAATCACCTCTATCTACCTAGGAAAGATTCACGTTCAATGAGCAAGTGTTTCTACCAACCAAGAAATGAAAGGGTTCAAACTTCGTCACGCATTGGTGTGAAGCACTGATAATAAAAGCCAATTCCATTCGTAAATGGGCCCAGCACTTGGCAGACATGGGATTTCTGTGACAGCATGCAGAACAAGGGTGCTTCAGAGAAGAAGGTCAGAGGGCCCTGAGTGTGCAGAGAGAAGGGGGTGGGGAGAAAGGCCCAGCGCCTCAGCTTGGCAAGAAGTCCAGACCAGCCTCCTGGCTTTCCTTGTCCGGCCACCCTTCATGGGGACTGGAGCTCCCCACACCCACCATCCTCCTCAGGCAGTCTCCCCTCCCTGGAGAGCACATGGCTACCACATTCTCGTTCTCTATCTGGCTAGTGCAACCATCCTTAAAAATTCGGCGGTGTCGCTCACCTCTTCCAGAAAGCCCTTTCTGCCTCCTCCCTCCCCTAGGACTGAATCTTCCCTAGGACTATTTCAAAGACAAAAAACTTGAGGTTCTTCTAATTAAATTCAGCCCTCTCATCCCTGGAGGTCCAATCCTGTCTCTAATGCAACTAATGGGTTCATTCAGGAGACATTCATCGGGGTCTGGCAGAGCACCAGGCATCGTGCTAACCTGCGGGGGCAAACAGATGAAGTGCATCCCGGCAGTCAAGGCCTTGAAGTCTCATAGCAGAGAGAGATGCAAATAGTGAAAATAGCAAGTCTCCAAGCGCACTAGTAGAGAATGCCTCAAAGTGCAATCAGCGTGCCAAGGAGAAAGCAACGGCATTGAATCGCAGTCCCTCATAAACCACAGGGGAACAGGAAACAGGAGACTATGATGTGCAATAAAACCCCAACGCGCCCTCTTTCCGTGTTTGCTGTGATAATGGGAACACCTGATGTTCTTGAGATTTCTCTACCATTGTGCAGTTGAAATAACACAAGCCTCCAGGTTTAGGCAGATCTGGGTACAAATTCCAACCCTGTCATTTATTGTGTGGCACTGGGTCATTACTCCACCTCTCTTTGCTTCAGTTTCTTCATGGTAAGAAAGGCTTTTAATGCTTAACATATTACAGGGGCTGGTTGTCGGGATTAACTATAAAGGTCCCATTACGGTATCCAGAATAAAATGTAACCTCAGTAAACACCTTTTTTTCCTCCCTGCTCGGGGTCTAATTCTCCTACCAGCATTAGGTGTCCACCACATCTGCAAGAAAACCTGTTGCTATACAATAATTGCTATACAATCATACATAAGATGAAAATATACAATATCATTATGTCTGTGGCTAAATGCAGGGAGGACAGATATTATCAGAACCCTGAAGAATTAAGTGAAATGGCCAAAACTGCACACTAACCTTTAACGCCAGTTCTGCTGCTAACCCGGACCTGTGTGTGCTGGCTGGCACTCCACCGCCTCACTCGCAGTACACCCTTCTCAGAACAGTCCCATTACACTCCCTGCACAGCTGAGCCCTAAGAGTCCTGCCCAGACTCCCATCAGTTGGCAACTTCTGTGAGATGGTATATATGCAAAATAAGAAATACTATCCAAATTTAAAGTAATTTTTCTACAATTTTAATTCTCTCAAATCAGGACAGCCAGTGGACACCTCCAGCAGCTCAACTTGCATTTAAAATGAAAGTAATAGGCCTTGGTTGCTTTTAGTTAAGTTTCCCATCTCATCAAGAATTTAGATTTGGGGAGGCCCATAAAGAAACATCAAAGATCTGCTTTCCCCATAGTCACTTGGAATCTGCTCAAATCTTCCCATAAGGGGAATGGCTGGCCTTCCTGTGGCTCTGTCCAAGTGCCTGCCCCCTACTACCACCACCTCACAAACATATTCACCCCTCAAATTACTAGGTGCTATATTCCAATGTCAGGACTCATGGGCATTGCACCAACTCTTAAGACAATTACAGTCAAATTAGTAACAACTGAGGATTCTTTTAGGTCTCCTGCCTGCCCCTTGCCAAGGAACATGGCCGCCACGAGCTCATCACAGAGGGCAAAGAGCCAGGAGGAAGCAGAAGGCACCTGCCCCTGCGAACAGCGGGAGGCAGAATGAAGAGGAGGACAGAAAACCAGGGCACGCCAGACCAGATTCCCGAGAGGAAGTCACAACATGCTTCCCTCTCAATGGTCTAAAATTAGTTCTCTTGATGGCTCATTAAGACACAAGATCCAGAAAACCCCATGGCGGGGGCAGTAAGGAAAAGGCCCTAGAAAGGAGCCATGTCACTTAAGTGTCACAGGTTATATAGCTCCCTATCTGAGGTATTAAACAACTTTACCAATCAGGAGAATCAATTGTCCTTGTAAGTCCCACAAGGTCAGAAATTGCTGCTTGTTCTACTCTGCAGCCCCAGGAAGGGAAAGATGTACATTATACATAACCCTCTCCTCTAATCCCCCAAATGACCCTGTAAGTAGGAGACATTTCTCCTTTACAGAAGAGGCTCCTGGCACCTAGCAAAGTTAAATTACTCACTAAGGGTAACATGGCTTGAGCCAGAACGTAAACCAGGTACATTTGACTCCCATCCTCAAATTTGTTCCAGATCAATTTCCTCTCTGTCCCCTTCACCTGCACATAGGAGGTAACCAATAAACATTACATGTTACAGCAAACTCCTATATCTAGAAGTCAGGCTGACCCCTCCAACAGTTGATCGGACTGTCCTGGCTCTAGCAGAGGGGGCTTTACTAAAGCCAGCACTGCTGGGCTCCAGGCTTTGTTCCCCTCTCCCTCCTGGCTGAGGCAAGCTGTGTCCTCTTCAGAATCACCTGGGCAGATTTGAAGTCTCTGCAGTTCAAAGACATTCACTGTGTGTTCTGACATTTCTCATGTGGTGCTTCAAAAGCCTCGGCTTCTAGAGGCACAGTGGGCACCGCTCCCTGCTGAAGCAGGACACCTTTTCTCATCCACTTCTGTTTTGCGCTACACGACAGCAAGCCAAAGTCTCTGGCACTCTGAACTCAGATGGGGTTTGCATCTTTTTCTTGTGTGTAAGTAAAGCCCAAATGGACAGCCCTATGAACCCATGTGGATTCTATCTCCTCAGGGTTCCACAGAATAAGAGAGCTTCGTTCTAAATTGAGACTGTTCTCCTTGCATCTCCTTGGATCTGTCCTCCCCAAATGGCAAACACCAGAGCTGGTGGGCCTCGGGTAGGCAGTGTGCTTATGGCTCTGAGGGGTGCGTGCTTTTGGCACAACACCAGCTATTTGCTGCTCCTCTCATCACACCATGTTGACTAACAGCAGACCATGTGATGATGTTGACAGTAGCTAACATTCACTATCCCTGTGTGTGCCACACACCTTTCTACCTTTCTAAACACTTTAAATATGTTAATTCATTTAGTCTTCACAATGACCCTATGGGCAGGCACTATCTGCCCATTTGACAAAGAAAGAGACGAAGCTTAGGGTAGCTAAACATCTGTCCCAAATACTGCACAGGATTTTATGAGAGAGAACACTGGGATCAGACTGCCTGCTCCAGAGCTCACCCCCTATACCACTACCCCGTTCTAGCAGTCTTGCCGCAAGGCTTGTTGTGAAATCATGAATGTCTTCCAATGCTATGTCAGTATAACACAAATTTCATAATTGCTTATGTATGATTTCATCTGCTAGAAACTCTTGGTCGGGGCAGAAAACTATGCTGAGTTAACCTGAGCAGTGCAGGGATACATGGAACAAAACACACACCCCTCAAACATCTCCAAGGTACCTCAGCTCACACATGCTGAGATGTACTCATCTGATGTCATAATTTTCTCTTTGCTTTTAGACCATCTTCCCTTCTTCCACTTATGAGCCGTTGCCCTTCCAACACTGTTATAGACTGAATTGTGCCTACCAATATTTGTATGTTGAATCCCTAAGCCCCAATGTGGCTGGCATCTAAATTAGGGCCTTTAAGGAGCCAACTGAGGTTAAATGAAGTTCTAAGATTAGGATCTTAGTCCGATATGATTGATGTCTTTATAAGAAGAAGAAGCATCAAGGGAGAGTGTGCACAGAGGAAAGACCATGTGAGTGCACAGGGAGAAGGTGGCCAACGATAAAAGGCCTCAGGAGAAACCAACCCTGTAACACACTGATCTTGGACTTCCAGCCTCCGGCACTGAGAGAAATAACTTTCCGTTGTTTAAGCCACCTCGTCTGTGGTATTGAACATTTTGTCATGGCAGCTGTAGCAAACTAATACACCGACAGCAACTTACAGGCAAAAGTCAGGTCTTGTTGAAGGAAAATAACCTATTTATGACAGCATATTTTTTTAACAATTTAACATGTATAAAACTATGTTACTGTTTTTTACTAGGTTCCTAACTCTTTTTTTTTAATGCCGCTGATGTTGAGCGTTGTATCCTGACTCATTTTTCTCATAAACCATGTGATGTTTTGTTTTGTTGCATAATTTTGTGTGGCGTGGCAATTTTTAGGAATGCATATGACATGTTGTAGCACAACTGACTGCATTGCTACTCAGGGAACAGTGACTGACAGGTAGTGAAGATAAAGCGTAACACATCATGTTTCTGTAGTCCTCTTCAGACACTCTGTTAAGGCAGGTTCTGTAAAGAAACCTCAACAAGGGCAGGCACCAAACTTAGATACACAGCATGTGTGTATTTGTGTAGCACATATGAAGACCATGGTCCTGTATAAGTAGTAAAAGTTAAAGTATAATAGCTGCATAGTAGGCTTTGGAGGGTTTTTATCCAAATTATATAAACATTGTGTGTACTTTTATATATCTCCTATAATCAAAGTCGCTTATAATGATTTTCAAGATTTTTTTTCCAAGTCAGATATAACTTTTAAAACAGATTAAACAACAAAGAGAAGTGGTAATATAGATTCAAAATATGGCAGACAAGAATTAAATAAGAATATTAAGCTTTAATAAGTTTAGTTATTTCTTAATATACTTTGTCTTTTTCATCATGATCCCACTCCATGCTGAATAAAATCACTGGGAAAATTATCTGCAAGGCCTTAAGAAATCAAGGATTTAAAGAAAACTGACCAACAGTACTGAGTATGCAGCCAGCTTGACCAAAGTATGGCCTCTCTGATATTTTTAGCAAGAATATGTTTTCCTTAATTAGCCAGTACACATGAATTAGAGGCCTAGCCATATGCCATTAAGGAATGTGAGAGGCTTGATCTAATTAAAAAACCCAAGTTCACTTGCTACAGTTGGTAGATCTGGAGTAGAAAGATGGGGAAAGGTTTCAAAGGCTTATTCAAGGCAAACAAGTAGACTGTCTATGGTCAGGTTCATCAACCTTCAGAATTTCTGTAGCGCAAGTAACACTGCCTTAAGGATACTAATAAATTCAAAGAGGGTTTGATTGAGCTAAATGACACAGCACAGCATTAAGACACTGTGTCCTGGGAATGTAAGAGATGGGGCACACTAACTACAGAACTGTCCTAATTCTACCACATGGCAACACTCTGAGCAGTGGATTACTGTGTCTGGGACTGTAAGATCACATTCTCCTTGAAACTCTGAAAGAACTGTTAATAGTACTGTAATCCTAAAGCACTTAGCAAACCATGGCTTGTCAGCCAAATCCAGCAGGCCATCTGTTTTCATACAGCCCATGAGTTAAGAATAGTTTTAAAATTTTTAAATGGTTGAAAAAAACTTTTTTAAGAATAATGCTTCATGACACTTGAAAATGATGAATTCAAACACCAGTATCCATAAATAAAGTTTTACTGGAACCCAGCCATGTACACTGGCATTGTCTAGGGCTATTTATGTGCTACAGCAGCAGAGCTGTAATTGCGACAAGGTTCATGAGGCCTCATACTTACTTTCTGGCCATTTAGAGGAAAAGTTTGCTGAGCCCTGCTCTCAAGTTAAAACTGACCTGAATATCTGACTGATTTAGAACCATTTAAGATAGTCAAGAATAGTCTTGAACCCTAAGACATTCACTGTCTCAACTAAATTTGAACAGTAACAAGGCCAATAACTATGGATGACATCCTCTGGATGACAAAAATTGTTCATCAATCTAGAGACGATTTTGAATTAATGAAAAATAATCACTTTCCCAACAGCAACAAAACAACTCAGCCCTGCACTATTCAAAACTAACAGGTCGTCCTCCAGTGCTGTCATTACTTTTCTGGACTCACGATTTGCATCAGCACATTGCTGATCATGCATCCCAGGACTGAAAAAGAACGAAGATGCCATTTTTCTGGACAATAATACTTATTCCCCTGTTCTAAAACTGCATCAGTCTCCAGGAGAACTTTGATAGTTGACTTTGTAAAAGATGCTCACATCATGATCTGGTGGAGAAAAAAATCAAAACTGAATTTTCTCTTTGGCAAATTTTGTCCATCACTAGAATGTGTAATATATGGAAAATTTTAAAACAGTCTACAAACATTCAGGGATTTTGTTGTTGTTGTTGTTAGTTTTTTGCAAACAGGTGGCTGGGTTATATAAACCTATTGAATATATTCACCACAGAATTTCCTCAGATCAAAGACTGACCTGAAATAAAGGAATACGAGATTCAGCTTTTGGTTTCCTGTACAACCCTGTTCTTTTTGAGCCTCAATTATTAGGCTCCACTTTCTTACTGAGGTCACAGAGAATGCTGCTGCCTTGTCTGAGTGAAACAGCTCCCAAATAAAAACACTGAGCGAGTTGGTAGCATAAAGGCAGGTGGTTAAACTACTTATTTCTCTATGCTAAATTATCCTTAGTTCAATGGAATCACAAATTGAGAAGATCAGAGGGCTTCTTTGCAGAAATAAAGTCACAATTTCAAGAGGTTCCTAGATTTAGGCCACTGTGCTACCACTGAACAGAAACATCCAGATACAGCAGCATTTGGGGGTAATTTCAATCAGCATCAACCCTAAGAGAAATTCCTAAACAAAAGGCAATCTCGGGTCCTCATGCTAAAGCAAGGCTCCATATGAAGCTAACTTCAATCCTAATAAATTACTATTAATCTGTGAAGTGTGAACATCCCTTCTCCTATAGTTCCAGGTTATCGTTCGGGAGATTTATCTGTCCAGGCAATTGGACACCTCTTAAGTGAAAGTCGTATATAATATTAACTTCCAGATGTGTGCCATTAAACCTACTGCACAATACTCAAAAATAACGAGCATAGGTAAGGCACAGATGAGAAGAAAGACATCTACTCTGAAAACTTATCTCTCCTCTTCCTGTGTCCTCCTGCAGATATTTTTATTACAGATACTTATTTTTGTGTTATCCTGATGCAATTGTTAGAGGAGGAAAGCAAGGCATCAGCAGCCACAAAGCATGATCCCCCAACTCAAGGGCTGCCATTTGGAGCCAGCTTCTCCTAAAACATCTCATTTTTATAAATTCTTTACTTCCTTGTGAAAATTTCTATTTCAGTTTTCAGGAAAGACTGAAATGTTTCTGGAAGAAACAGTCATCAAAATGAACACAGCTGTAAATGACTGACATCAGCGTGAATGAAAAAATATATCACGCCAATGTTTCAACACATTACTTGCTGAACAACTTCTACTCGGTCCTTCTGTGTTACATGGGCATGCCCCAAATTGGACACGCCAACAGATGGTTACAAGCACTGTCTGGCATGTACCCCGGTGTGTTCTACACTGCTGGAAGATGAAATACAATTCCCCTGAAGGGATTCTGTATTTTCTAAAATAGTAACTTACATAACAGAAAAACTATAAAATCTTTACATTGGAGCCCTAGATCTATAAGCTTCAAATTTGTCATTTGTTGTATTGCTTTTTTAGTACCTTTAACAGCAGTCATCCCTTCTCAGAGATTAGTGCCTCCTACTTGGGAATGTGTGGCATTGGTATTCAGGGTATTTCTTCCAAGATATGCGTGTCCAGACCACACCAGAGTCCCCACACTTAATCAAGCATCCCAGGTTTGTTTGGACCAGCACCCCTGGGCATGTGTATTTTGAAAAGCTTACCAGGTTATTATGAGGTGCATCCCTGGTTAAGAATGGATTTCCCAGATTGGTTTCTAAACTGATAACCAAATAACTGTGACATATAAGTGTGCATGCACGGACAATGTAATTCTGCTTTATTTTTTGTGGTATTGTCGTAAGGTGCTCCTTGGCAATCCTATTCTTCCCTCATGAGTTCTACTTTTGAAATTGGTTTGGAGCATTCTACAGTTGAGTAATTTGCCCAGATGAATTTTAGGCTAAGTCATTGTATGTTAGACACTTTTCATTTGCAGGAGGCAGCATGCCAACTTAGATCAGCAAATCCTTCCAAAACAATGTCATCTTAACATCCAGTCATTTGACAAATATTTATTCAGCAGAGTCTATATGTTGTGGTAAAGGCTGAGAAAAATGCGAGAAAAACAAGATGATATTTCCTTGGGCCCTCAAGGAGCACATATGATATAATTACAGTGAAACTATATAGACGACCTAATGAAAGATAACATCAAGAGAAAACACGTGATTCAGTATTAAACTCCTAGAACTTACAATAAAGACTTTAAGAATTCAGAAGAAGTAGTGCTCACTCCTGACCCAACAGTCATGCCACATCCCCGAGGGCCTAGAATTTGAAGAATGGATGTGGGATAAACGGGCAGGGCAGAGGAATGTAGGTGTTTCAGATTAGGAACAAAGCACACACTGAGGCAGGAATGAACAAAGTATAGATAGTGAAAACACAGCCCTCTAGAAGGAAGGGGTCATCTAGGTGGCTGATATCCCACAGAGGAAGGTCAGCCTCTAGCTATCAGGAGAAGGAACCTAACATTACCCTCTAGTTGTAGAGAAATCATTTCAGGTTTTAAAGCAGCAGACCATGGAGATAATAGTATTTTAGGAAAATGTAATTTTTTTGAGCAAACAAAATACCTATGAGCACGAGATAAATAATGAGACCTATGAGAGCCATTGGGACTGGGGCCACCACAGTGGATTTACAGAGAACTAATAAATCTCAGGGGCTGCTCAGCTTATTTCCAGTTTGGAACAGAGTGGAGACATGAACAACAGGAGCAAAAGAGAGTCAGGAGTAGAAGCAAATCAGAGTTGCCCGTTGGAGATGCCTCAGAAGAAACATTCGCACTGGGCCCATGGTTTTAGAAGAAGTTGGTGAGAAAAAAAAAACCTCTAAACAAAAGATGGAAGGTAGAATGAGGGAAATAAGAGGGTGAAGACTGAATCTGGAGAAGTGGCACATGAAAGACCATAGAGAAAATACAGAATAAGTGATGCAAACAAAAGTCATCAGAGAGGCAAGAGAATCTAATGGCAACCGGGAGGACAAGGAAGGAGAGTTTCAGAACAAAGTTCATCAACACAGCATTCTGCAACAGAGATGTCAAAGGTCACTGGTCATGATGCAGTTCAGGTCCCAGCCACCCGTGTGTGTGTTCTAACCCACAACTGATCTGTATCCTTTAATCTTCAGGTACTCACTGTGCATACCAATTGTTTAGCACGCATAGCTGGTTAATTTTTAATGCCTGTCATTGACCCTCACATATTCAGATATTATGCCTTACCTGACACTATTATAATAAGCTTCCTGAGGGAGGAGATCATAATCAATACTTTTATGCACACACCTCACACCCCACTGTGCCTTCACATTGCCATGCCTCTAGTAATCACTTAGAAATATTTGTAACTAATTGTAAGAGTGACCATGCTGGTGATTGTGGTATGCAGATCAAGACTAGGTGAGTTCAGGGAGAAGACATAGTCTTTTGTATAGTGTTGAACTTTGCCATTCAAAGTGTGGTCCATGGACCAGCAGCATGACCTGGAAACTGCTTAAAAATGCAGTCTCGGCTGCTATCCCAGAATGACCGAATCAGAATCTGCTCTTAACAAGGCCCAGGTGACTGATTCCTGCACATACTGGTGTAGACCAAGCATAGTGGAGAAAGGGCTAGCACTGAGTTAGCAAGGAAGTTTGTTGGAGTCAGAGCAGATGGCCCATGAGTTTCAGTACGTGGGCATATGCCGAGACTCCACTTCACCTCTGCTTGGACCTGTAGGTCAAGGATGGAGCCCAGGCCCTTTGCGTGTATTGCAGGACCAGGCAGGAAGCAATTCCAGCTTCTGAGAAGGAGCCCAGATGCATAAATCCTTCCTCCATAAACTGGCACTAATTCCAATAATAGGAAGAGCTTTGCAGTTTGTATCTACTAGGTTGTTTTTCCACATTTTATAAATAGTCTGACCTCTTGAAGACCCTATTTATGCTCCTCACATTTATCCAGCCCTAGGAGTTATGATATCTTTCTGCCTTTCACTCATTCTTTTATAAGAGTAGGTTTCCCTCTAAGCTTTAGATTGCAATTGCTAAAATATGTTTTGGGCATAATTGAAAGCTAAACCTGAAAATGTTATTTTAACTGCAACAGAGGGAGCTACACTGACAGCATTATTGTTAAATGACCAGGTGTCAGGAAACAGCTCCCAAAGGAAAGAACAAAGGCGCAGTTGTGTCCCAGAGGATAAAAACCAAACAGAGCAAAGAGGCAGAATCTTACCTTTGTAAGGGCACGTGCTCAATGCTCCAATATTCCTGTCTCTAAATTTCCTATAGATAAGTGTATTGGGTATAACTACTTCAAATATCACTATGCTAGAAAAGTTCTCTGTGGATCTTTTAGGATTTTTAACAGCGTCATTGCTATATAATTTACATACCATAAAGTTCATATTTCAGAAATAGAAGAGCCTTTCATTCCATCTCCCACTTTTAAGCAATGCTTTATTAAACTCATCCAGGAATACGATACAGCAATTTCTTAAATCTCTAGGAATATAGGCCATCAGCATGACCCTCTAATAATATATCTTAGTCTCTCAGCATGTATCAGGGGGAAGAACATCACAACCCTGCTCTATTCAAATCCCAACAATAAACATAATGGCTTTTAATGCTATCTTTCAAAGGTGGCTGATTGAAAATACCAGTGGAGGCCCTATAATATGCCTGCTTTGTAGGAACTCCATGAAGAAGCCAACTTCATTTCCTGCACCCAAAGTGAAAATCACAAATTTGTACCAACTATTCCCCCAGTTTACTGTGAACTATTTTTCCACCACATGGCATACTTTTTAGAGGCTGTTGGAACTGTACAAAGCCTTTATTTTTTACCTCAAGGATGGTGTGAGTTACTACACAGATTTTTCTTTCAAAAAGAAACACAGCAACTTACATGCTCTCACAGAACCTCTTCAGTGTGCTTGGCTTCTCCTGGTTGCGTCTTTGCCGAAACCAGCGTTGAATGCTGCGAACATCCCAGTCCAGCTGTTTGGACAGGCCCTCCAGTCTCTTTTCATCAGGATGCTATGAAACAAGATACCAGGAAAATAATTTTCATCTTTACAATAAACAGGTATGCCCTTGAGATTTTTTCTTCTATATTTACTATCTGTACTGAGATTTCTACATTTACCATTGAGGATGTATGCCTTCCATTAGCCATGTGAATGTAAATAACCAATTAGGCAAGAAAAGTTATTCATTGTGAAACAACAGTGAAAAACATGAATCTTATTCTAATGCTTGCACTTCTTATCAGCAACAGCGATTCAATGGGACAGCCAAGTGACTGAGTCAGCTCCATTAGCCTTCAGGGAAAGCAGTTTCAAAACGAAGTTCATCTACAAAATTTTCTGCAACACAGAGGTAAAAGCCACCTTAGCTGAATTTGTAGAGACATCATTTTCATATTTTACTTTCTCAGGGAGAAAAAAAAGCACTATATCTAATTATCACATACCAGTATAACAAAAAGCTTGAAATAATCCCAATATACATCACCTTAGCCTAAGGTACCAATTCCACTACAAAATATATTTTCTCTTTCTTCTTCTCTCTCCCCTCTCCCGCTGTTCTTCATACTTTCCTCTTCTATTCCTTTTCCTGGTCATTGCGTTTGAACAGATCCCCATCAAACCTTTTACAAGGACTCTGCACTACTTGAAGATATAAACTCGGTAAAGTGGAAAGTGGCACAATTTATGCTTGCCACGTGATGATAATTGTTCCATCTCTCACAAGTTTCTGTAACATTAGGGGATGACAGGCATAGGTTTAATTTCTCGCTCCAGGGAGCTATCCCTCTTAGCCTTGGTTTTCTCACCTATTTAAAATAAAGGTTATTACCCACCTAAATGGGATAGTGGTGAGGACCAAATTTTTAAAACATATGTAAAATTCAGCAAATGTTATTTCTCCCCTGTCTTCAATATCTCAAAGGACACCCTGCCAAAAAATTATGTGAAGGTGAACTGCCACAAAACACAACTAAACCAAGTCTGTTCTATTCTTTATCTATTCTACCTTTGCTTTTATGTTAAGGAGATGTTAATAACCAGAGGAAATAACCCAAAATGAGGAAGGCAGGCTGACCAGCTTTCAGGTTTCAAGTTATAAAGGTAGAATGTTCATATGACACCTTTTAAAGCATCTCAATCAATTCAAGGTGTCAGACCCCCAGGAAACATAGCCAGCGGCCTTCATGTTATGACTAGGGCCGTAAAACGTGCTGAGCTTCTGTCTGTAAAAGTTATTTGCCAACTTTCAGTGAGGCATGTACTTTGAGGTGTTTTTATTAGTAGTCATGACACCATCTACACTCTTCTTTTATGTCTCTCAATGAAAAAATGTGGGAGAGAGAAAATTTACAGTCTACAATATACCTTCGACATACCAGTTTCCTATAGGAATTAATTTTTCATTTCAATTTATTTTCTAAGTATATTGACCAAGTAAAACATTCACATGGTTCACAAGTAGAAAATTGTCCAACATTTCACCTTGCTAATTAGTTCCTACTCTCTCAGTTCCTACTTTTTCCTTCTTACCAGGTAGCCAGTTATTAAATCAGATTCTTTCCAGAGTTATTTTATGCTACTGTAAGCAGATTTGAATATGTATTCTTATAACCCCCAGTGTCACATAAATGGTTGCATACCACAAATATCATCCTTGAACTTTGGGTTTTTCCCTTTACAATGTGCCTTGGAATATTTCCATCATCAAACTGTGAAGAATGCCCTCCTTCTTTTGTAAAACTATAAGAATATGCCACAATTTACTTATCCACCCCCTATGAATGGGCATTGAGTTAGCTTCCAGACTTCCGCTAGTAAAAACAATGCTGCAATAAATAACCATGTCATGGGTCATTTTATACAGGCCATTTTATACATGGATATCAATTCCTGGAAGTTAACATTGCAGATCAAAGGGTCTATGCATTTGCAATGTATTTAGATATTAAAGGATCACCCTTATTAATAATTTCAGCAACTAACACTCTCACACAAGCAAGAGTGCTCGTTTCCCAAAGTCCCATCAACAGAGTATATTATCACACTTCAATTTTATTCATCTAATATATAAAAAGTAGTATATCTGTGTAATTTTAAATTTGATTCCTCTTCTTATAAGAAACATATTTTTATGTGTTTTAAAAAGCATCTATATTTCATTTTATGAAGTCTTTTCAATCTACTATCCATTTTTTTTCTTGATCTGTATGTATTTTCTTTATTGATGTGTCGGATTTCTTTAATTATTCTTTAATTTCTTCAATTAAACCTTTGTATGTACCACCAACTGCATACTTTGTACCAATGTGCCATCTGTGTTTTATACTTAACTTATGGTGCTTTTTTCTTGCAGAAATTTTTTTAAAAGACATATTTGGTAACTTCCGGCCAAGATGGTGGTATAGGTAGATATACTTTGCCTCCTCGCACAACCAAAAGAAGGACAACAAGTTTAAAAACAAAAAATAACCAGAACAGCTGGAAAAACAAACTCCTTGCTTGTGGGACTTCCACAAGCAAGGAACTAAAGAAAAAAAATTCATCCAGACAAGTAGGAGGGGTGGAGATGGGCAGCCAAGGCAGAGAGGACTCGTGGCAAGGTGGCGGCTGGAGGACTGGGGAGGGGGAGGTGGCTGTGGCCCCGCATTTACGTGAGGATAAACCAAAAGGAACAACTGGGGAGCAAGACAACCATGCAACCCAGGGTTCCAGCGCAGGAAAATAAAGCCTCAAAACCTCTGGCTGTAAAAACCAGCAGGGATTATGGCTGTGGGAGAAACTCCCAGCCTTATGGGAGAGTTCACTGGAGAAACCCACAGGGTCCTAGAATGTACACAAAACCCACCGACCTTGGAATGAGTGCCAGAAGGGCCCAATTTGATTGTGGGTAGCAGGGAAAGTGACTGAAAGGCAAAGAACTGAACAAGTGGCATTGTTCCCTCTTGTACCCCTCCCCCACAGATAGCACCAAATGCAGTGAAGTGGGTGGCCTGCCCTGGCTAATACCTAAGGCTCTGTCACTTATTAGACAACAGGCATGCCCAGACAAAGAAATATGACCCAAATGAAAGGACACATCAAAGCTCCAAAAATAGAACTAAGAAATGAAGAGATAGCCAACCTATCAGAAGCAGAGTTCAAAACACTGGTAATCAGGATGCTCACAGAAATGGTTGAGTATGGTCACAAAATAGAGAAAGAAGTAAAGGCTATGCAAAGTGAAATAAAGAAAAATATACAGGGAATGCATGGAGATAGGAAGGAAACTGGGACTCAAATCAACAATTTGTAGCAAAAGGAAGAAATAAACATTCAACCAGAACAGAAAGAAGAAATAAGAATTCCAAAAAATGAGGAGAGACTTAGGAACCTCCAAAACAACTTTAAATGTTCCAACATCCAAATCATAGGGGTGCCAGAAGGAAAACAGGAAGAGCAAGAAATTAAAGACTTATTTGAAAAAATAATGAAGGATAACTTTCCTAATATGGCAAAGGAAATAGACTTCCAGGAAGTTCAGGAAGCTATCATTTAGAATGGAAGGGCAGATAAAGTGCTTCCCAGGTAAAATCAAGTTAAAGGAGTTCATCCTCACCAAGCGCAGAGAGTCCCAAAGAAGTTGGAACCAAGGAAGCACACACCAAGGTACATCATAATTACATTACCCAAGATTAAAGATAAGGAGAGGGTCCTGGCTGGTGTGGTTCAGTGGATTGAGTGCCAGCCTGCGAACCAAAGCATCATTTTTTCGATTTCCAATGAGGGCACATGCCTAGCTTGCAGGCCAGGTCCCCAGGAGGGAGTATGCAAAAGGCAACCACACATTGATGCTTCTCTCTCTCTCTCTCTCTTTTTCCCTCTCTTCCCCTCTGTCTAAAAGTAAATATAAAATCTTTTAAAAAAATGACAGAATCTTAAAAGTAGCAAAAGAAAAGGAGAGAGCTACCTACAAAGGAGTTCCCATAAGACTGTCAGCTGATTTCTCAAAAGAAAGCTTATGGGCAGGAAGGGGCTGGAAAAAAGTATTCAAAGTCATGAAAAGCAAGGACTTATAGCCAAGATTACGCTATCCAGCAAAGTTATCATTTAGAATGGAAGGGCAGATAAAGTGCTTTCCAGATAAGGTCAAGTTAAAGGAGTTCATCATCACTAAGCCTTTGTTGTATGAAATGTTAAAGGGACTTATCTAAGAAAAGGAAGATGAACAAAAATGAGAACAGTAAAATGACAACCAACTCACCACTATCAACAACTGAACCTAAAAAAACAAAAACAAAAACAAACTAAGTAAACAACTAGAGTAGGAACATAATCACAGAAATGGAGATCGCATGGAGATTGCATGGTTATCAGCAGGGAAGGGTAGAAAGGAGGATGGGGGAAGGTACAGGGAACAAGAAACATAAATGGTAGGTACAAAATAGGCAGGGGGAGGTTAAGAATAGTATGGGAAATGGAGAAGCCAAAGAACTTATATGTACGATCCATGGACATGAACTAAGGTGGGGGAATGCTGGTGGGAAGGTGGTTGCAGGGTGGAGGCAAATAAAGAGGAGAATAACATGGGATAACTGTAATAGTATAATCCATAAAATATATTAAATAAATAAATAAATAAGAGGGGTGTCAAGAAATTCTTGGCCATCTTTTACCTTCCATGACACAATTATTATATTTTAAGCATCATTTCAGGCATGTTTCTTTTTTTTTTCCCCGAGAATAAACATCTTTATTACATGGAAAAAAAACATTTCAATTTATCGATTGTTTCTGTTATACCTTCTGAATCTGAGGTTGTAATTAGAAAAGACTTCCCTATTTGAAATGTCCAAGACATTCTCCCACACTTACAATTTTGATTCCAATACACTTATAATTTTGCTTTTTGCATTCAATCTTTACTGCATTTGGAATGTATCCAGTATGCAGAGGGAGATACGAATCTAACTTTCTTTCCAAATGGCTACCCAGATAGCCCAATACCATTGTTCATCTTTTTTCCCATGAGAAGTTGGATCTATTCTTCCATTGTTCTATTATGTTTGTGCAGGTACATGCAGTGAGGTTACTCAGAAATCCTTATTTATTTTTCTATATTAACTTTAGAATTGGCTTGCCTAGTTTTAATTTAGTATATGTGTTGGTGAAGTGAGCACTAGCTTGCCAGTTTCAAAATATAGACAAATAGTCAAACAAGAAAGTCTGTTGGTATTTTTAATGATATTATACCAAGTTCTTATTTTAACGTAGAGTGAATTGACATCTGTATTCAATTTGTTTTTTGTGTCCTGTAATAGTGTTTGAAATTTCCTCACATACCTTACATATCTGTGCTACATTTCTTCCTGGGAATGTTATCTTTTCTGGTTTCTATAGTAAATAAGGAATTTTCTTATATTTTCTAATGCTTATTGTCTGCATGTATATATGGCTACTAACTTTATACTAACATTTAATATTTGTCATTAATTTTCCTGGTTTGTAGCCATATGATAGCCTATTACTAGAATGTTAGCTCTATAAACAAAAAGGATTTTTAGTATATCTTTTCATCAATATGTAGAATATAGTATGGAACCAATGCCTCTTGAATGAATGAATAAATATTCTCATAGACATAGCTTTATCTGCTTCTTTCTAATTTTTATGCCTTTATTTTCTTTCTTGTGTCTATTTGCTAATGCAGTATAAAACTTAGCACAATGTAAATAAAAGAGTGGTTATAAACATCCCTGTCTGTTCCAGACTTCAGTGGGAATGCCTGTTTGTTTTTCATTAAGTGAGAGGCCAGATCTGGGCCTGAAACACAAATTTATTTATCATTAAGATCAATTCAGAAAGATCATAGATAGAAAGCAGGCTGACAGCTCTGGGGGAGAGGGAACTTAGTGGGTGGAGGGATTGAGCAAAAAAGAAAAAGGGCTCATGGACACGGACAACAGTGTGGTGATTGCGGGGGCAAGGGGGTGGGTGGAAGTGGGAGAGGGTATAAGGGGGTTAAACGATAATGGAAAACAATTCAATAAAAATAATTTAAAAATAATAATGATAAATACATTTGTACATCAGGCCCAGATCTGGCCTCTTGCTTAATGAGAAAACTGACAACATTATGGATAATCGTTTTCTGCTGACTTTTTATACCAAAGAATGTGACTAGAGGTTGTTTGTCGTCTTTCTGTCTTTTTTGTTCATTATGTGGTACTTTTCCAGAAAGGTCTAAATACTTCTTTTTTTTAATTGTGACCAAGTGTTATCATTGAGACAACTATTTCACACCTCAGGACTGGTGGCTATTCTTAATTTCCAAAGGAGGCTTAAAGAAAAGGTATGTTTCTCCCTTTTCATTTTTTCACTATCCATTAATTAATTACTTAATTAATTAATTT